>JADDOH010007304.1:0-92431 GCA_016648135.1 Agrypnia vestita | reverse complement strand
CAGTAGTTCGAAAAACGCCGCCAACGCAACGACCGCTGTAAACGCGACCGCAAATTAACACCTACCGCCTATCGAGAAAGTACCGCTAATTGTAAAACAAAAGATTTACAGAATCACGCGAGTGTTAACCTACTGCTACGTAAAACACCTCGCCGCTTGCTGTTTGGGATGGTAAAGAGCGACAGGAGAAATGGAGAACCAGCGATCCGAAGAAAGAATAAGGTGAGTGCTTGCCTCCTGTCCCATCATACCGTTACATTATCTCCCAGCCAATATTTATGATTGCTACTCGATTCAAGACGATCGACAATACGTTATTTACGTAGGTAAGGTTCGTGGTCGATGGAATGAAAGAGTGTTTGAAAATTGATTTTTGTTTCTCGACCGGGGATATGCTCCGGGAGCAAATAAGTTGTACAGGTTACAGCGCATTAATGAGTAAATTACCTGGGACGGATCGAGACTGGTGCATGGCATCTAATATGACTCCACACATATCAGGCGACAGCTCAGCCGCAGTCTTTGTTCATGTTAACCCAATAAAAAAGCGTCGTCGCTCGGAGGCAGGTAGGTAAACGGCGCGAGCCAGCCGGGTAGGTACCGCTACATTTATATTACTGGAATAATAATTTCAATCGAATACATTTCTTACGAGTTTAATTTTTATTGTGCGCAACTTGCGTTACAAAGAAAATTAAACTCTTTTTTATCCTGAATGCACCACATTCTTGTGAAGTTGTATAAATGAAGTTATACTTCTATTTAACTTCATAAATTATTTTGCGCTAGTAAAATTCCAATGCAACAGAGAAGTCTGAGGCTTTCCAAATGTCGGGATTATTCATTACGCTCTTAATGTTTTCTTCTGCTCTGTTCTGAGTAGATTTCTTACAGATTCCTGTTTATACATACCATTTTCCGTTTTTGTCAAAAGGATGACTAAAAAAAGCAATGAATACGAAATGTAAATAGGTACTTCACTACTTGAGTGATTTGATTCGAAAATTTAATTGGTTCCCATTTAATACTGCATCGTCTGCGTATAGTATGCAGGATATGGTGAGTCCGTCCATTTTCGCTCCAACTTCTAGTTCCTTCAGTTCTTTCGTACAATAATTATCCATATACAGGTTGAAAAGCCATAGTGATATTACGCATCCCTGTTTGACATCATTTGATAATTTATTTTTCTGAATCTATTTCATATATTTTCATAGATATCTGTAAAATGTGAAATTACCGTTTTGGAGAATGAATGATCACATTTTTAAAAGACCTGCCAATCGTTAATTAATTAAATAATTCATCTATGCACCGCTCGTGTCTATGGTGTCAATCATTTGGAGCGAAGGAAAAGCTGCATTTCAAAATGAAGACTACAACACGCACACGTTCACTACTTTGAAGACTACAACGTGTGTGCTACATTTGTGGTAGTACCGAAACATTGCACACTTCATCTACTTCAATAAACTACATTGTCTCACAGAGACGAAATTATATTTTTTCATGGGAAAGTAGGTATGGAAGTTTTTGGGTGTTCATAGGGCTTACAACTTATCGTACGATTGGCTTAAGTTGACATATCTATAATATATCTTGATTAATACTGTGTTCTGAAAAATTTGGACATACTCAAAATATTCTACACGAAGTGAAATCATTGTAGTACTACAAAATTGTATCTCTAAAAGAAGTAGAGTTTGTTCACTTTATGAAAGCAAATAGCATTAGTATGAGTGATACCCTCTGTAACACGTAAATTATGTAGTGTTATTTTTTAAATCTACTTTTAAAGCTAGCTAAAGGTACTTTTTTAAAGCTACTCCATAGACCACTTCAGTATCACACTGGCAGTCACGCGAAGTGCTCTTTTCTTTGTTCAATTAAATGTAAATTTAGATGAGAATTCGTAGTCCGATACAGACGACAATAGTTTATCTTATTGATTAAAATAAATTATAAGATTTTAAAACCATTTTAACTACAATAATTATTATTCCTGCTCATATATAAATTATTTTAAACAGGCTATAACTCATTAAAAATGACGTGCTTTTGTTAAATATTTCGGCCGCCAGTTAATGTTTGGAGAACAGCGCTATCTAGAGTAGCGTCTTGATAACGTTAGTGATGGACTTTATTAAAAAGAGAATTATGCTTTTTTGCTTCTTATACCTCATTATTATTATATATATATATATATATATCACATTATTATTTGAGCATTCTGATAGCCTTGGTGACGTACATTGTTACGTAGAGAATTATATATTTGGATTAATGATAAATACCCATGACATGCGATATAGTTGGTAATGACTTATTAGTTTTTTCAACAAACTGAAGTATTGAAAAAACTAATTAAGAGTAGTTTATTTAAAAAAGCATAGTGCCAATGTTTTCATTTTATTTAATAAAATTGTCGAAATCATATTAATTTTGAAAACGGAGTGAGTTTATATAATACTTGTACCTGTGCTTATTTTAGGTTTAGAAACTAAAATAATATTTATATTTATTTTTGCGTCTGTCATTTACTCAAAAAAATAATATTACGGGTGTTTATAATCGCACTGTTACTCACACTAATGCAAATGGCTTTCCTAAAGTGAACGGACTCTACTTCTTGAAAAGTGTACTGCTACAAAATGTTGAAATGGGGGGAAAATTGTTTCAGTTTCCAGGCAATTTATCATTCGGTCTCAAAATTTTCTAAACCATGAAGGGGGGTTGATTCGGTTTCCAAGTATTTCCTTATTTAGCTCATACATTTGTATGGCCAAAAATTATCACAAAATTGAAGCGTGTGAAGTTCGACATAATTTGTACAATTTGAGGTGTGTAATGTTTAAAATTTGTAGTGTGCAATTTGGAGTAATTAATTGTAAGTGTGTAGTTTGTAGTGTGCAGTACGCTTACAAACGTATGAAGTGTGCGGCGCTTCACTATAATGTAGTACTACATTTTAATTCTTAGTACAGAGCAGACCCGTCACTATCATTTCGCAGTGTTGCCTAGGCCAGTAGCCTTTTAGATTAGCTGAGATGTTCAGAGACAAGTTATTTAAATCAGCCGAATCGCAAATAATTAAGAAAAAAATACAATACGATGCCAATCATTTCCTTTCAGTAATGCTGTCGTTGAAAGAATTTTCAGTAATGGGGACAATTAAAACAAAATTAAGGAATCGCGTGCAACTACCCATGCTGATCGCCATTATTAGAATTCGTACCCATATAAATGTAAGAGGTACAGTTGCCGGCAAACTTCATGAAATTTTTGGGCGTAGTGGGGGAATGCGTAGAAGACAAATGTTGGGTCTCGTTGGTGGAATGCTACATGCGCAAACTTCCCCCCACTACGCCGAAAAATTTTAAGATGTTTGCCGGCTACTGTACCGATGTGTGGCAACAAATTTTAACCAAGCAATCACATGGTTAGTTTACACGCTGGTAGAAAAATGTACGTCTCCGATGGATCTTGCGCCAGTACTAGCACAGCAACTATACCTAATACTGCTGACGACGGCGTAAGTCTTGTTGATGCCTTATTATTGCTAGCAGAAGACGAATCGGAATAATCCTAATCTTTATTTTTTCATTTGAAAGTTATATTTCTTTTTTTTGTTTCTTATTCTTAATTTTTGTTTATTTATTTTTTTAAATGCTACCTATTTACCTACTTTACTTTCCTTTAAGATACATGCTTTACGGTGTTTTATATTAGACTAACTAACTAACTATAGGCTTAGGCCTATTTATCAATACATTTTAAATATGTTTTAAATAAATTTAAACAATTGCATTTTATTTTATTCATATTGATATTTTGGCGTTTGGGCTACTTTAGGCTACTGCAACTGAAATTCGGCTACATTAGGCTATTTTATGTATGAGAAACGGCGATATTAGGCCAAGCGCTGTTGGCAACACTGAGTCGTTTGACACTAGCGAAGGGAAAAACTACATTTCCAGATGAAGACTACAACACACACACGATCATCAGTTTGAAGACTACAAAGTGTACACTACATTTGTAGTAAAAACTATACGAAGTGAAGTAATTGTACTACAGAATTGAAGTACTAGTGGAGTAATTATATTTTTTCCCAAATAAAAAGTTGTATGACTAAAAAAAAAAGGGCCCCCGGAAAAACATATGAATATATCGAAACATTTCTGTAAAATAATATTTGGCGACCTAAAAAAAAAGGTCACCAACCAGATTCCTTCATTCAATCCCAAAATTTTTCAAACCGCGGGAGGGGGAGGGTTGTTTCAGTTACCAGAGATTTCTTCGATCGGTCCCAAAATTTTTCAAACCTTCTTTTCGATTTCCAAAAATTTCTTCATTTATCTACATCGACCAAAAATTTTACATAAAAAATGTACTATTCGAAGTATGTGCTCGTACTTTCGATAAGTTTGAAGTGTATGTACTTTGCAGTGTTCGCTTTGAAATGAAGTGTAGTATTTGAAGTACATATATACTTTCAATAACTTTAAAGTGTGTGTAGTTTGTAGTGTGCACTACACTTCAAAAGGTGTGAAGTGTAGACTCCAATGTAATGTAGTACTACATTGTAGTAGTTAGTACAGAGCGGACCCATCACTAGTCACTATCGTTTGACACTTTTGACAGTCATTTGCTAACCGCGTGTCTCGTTATTTGTAAGGCAACGAGTGATCATGGACGGTGCTGACCAGGATGTTCCTGCCATCAAACTCGAGCCAGGGTCTGCAGCCGGCAGCGGTGATGAAGGATACATGTGGCTCCCCGTCATGAAGCAGGAGTGCTCGGAGAACTCCAGTAAGGCCGAGCCAGGGTCCGCAGCCGAAAGCGGCGATGAAGGAGCAGGCATGGAGATGGACATGAGGCTCCCCGGCATTAAGCAGGAATACGCCACGACGCCCGATCCAGGGTCTGCAGCCGGTAGCGGCGATGAAGTAGCGGGCGGTGGAGCGCCCTTCGCGGAGATGGACATCAAACAGGAATGCTCGGAGTACTCCGGGAAAGCCGAGCCAGGGTCTGCAGCCGGCAGCAGCGATGAAGGAGCAGGCGATGAAGCGCCCTACACGGAGATGGACATTAAGCTCCCAGACATGAAGCGGGAGTGCTCTGAGAACTCCGGGAAGGACGACCAGCGCCCCGGTGAGTAGTTCACTGTTGATTAATTCTGTGTTGTGAAGTGCGCGCCTGGTGTTACTGTTACAGATGAAAGAAAGGAAAATTGGATAAATGTGTACTATACGGTTTGAATCCAGTTTTTTTCAAACGCTTGTTTTAGACTAAATTGAAGATTACGGGGTCCATAGCCGATCTTTTCGAGAGTAAGTATCCGCGGTATAGTTGAGTGTCCTGATTTCAACGTAGAATATAATTAGATTTTGTCCCCAGAGGGATGATTAATTAATTATGATTAATTATACTCACAGGGACGAATCTGTTTATATATGAGAAACGTGGATGTAAGCCTTGTATACGTTGGCTCAGAACTTAAAACCTAAATGAGCTGGCTTAAGTGATCACTCTACACAATGCAACGTTCACCAATTCCATCGTAAGAACATCCACGCATTATCAAAATTGAAAGTTCTGTATATGTATTATATGTTCGAAATGAAGGAATATTTCATATATTTCAATGGTAAGATATTTCATATATTTCAATGCTAGAGGCATCTGTTTGTTTGTTTTTTCTCATTAACTATTTAGTATACATAGATTTCGCAACTGGTAATGATAACCTTTATATTTTATTTTTTAATGTGGTTTTTTTGCAATATTCCTTTTAACATATAAGGTGGATGTGCTAATAGTTGGCCATTTTACTAAAAAGTCATCTTTGGCAAATCATTGCGAGTTCATTTTTAAAGGTGGTTTAGAAAACACATGTATTAAAGAACATCAATTTCATTTTTATTATGTTTTTAGCTTTTTAAAATTAGCCTAACCATATTACGTAATCAAAATAATTATTTTATGAGAAATTACCGTTTTGCAGCACAAAATAAATAAATAAGTAGTTGGCTTTTAAAAAAGCCTATTGTCAGCCACCTATAAGACAGCAGTCAGCCATCAGATTTTAGCTACAGGGCTGCCAGACGTCCATTTTGAATGTGCGCGATACAGGCAATTTGTTTTTATTGAATTTATCCTTAAACTAGCTGCAACACGCCACAAATGACAAAATGTTGGTTCTCGTCTTTGCTAAGCCCTATTATATACAGAGTGTAATAGAGCTAGTCCACAATTTGCAGGTGGATTCCTGCCGTGATTATGAGTCGAAATTGTTCGAGCAAACATGACCTAATATTAGTAGTTATTTTTTTATTTTATTTATCTTAATTATTTAGTTCCACACATAATGTTGTACACGATTTCACTCAAACATATTGCATTCCACCTAGTGATTTAAATGTTTATACAATAAAATTTTTGCACTCCTGTTTAAACCTTATAATCACCGTGTTTTGAATTATCTATGGCAGGCTATCAAAGGTTTTTAGACCTTTGTACATCATACAATTTTATGAGGTGTTTTTCTTTTTCTTCGGCAGTCTTATGTCGTCGCTTCCTCTTGTATTGTAAGAATGAAAATCCCTATTCAGCTTCATCCTGTCATCAAAGTATTTGGATACTAATCCGTGTTTAATTTTAAATATTTGTACCAATATATTATACTTTATTCTTTGATTCACTGTTTCTAGTCCTAGGTCGTTCAATATTTTTTTATTTTGGTTCTCCTATTGTTACACTTCAATATCATTACTATTTGAAGTTTCATTAGCATTCCTTTGTTGCTTATAAATAATATACTGGAACAATAATCTATGTGCAGGAGAATCATTATATTGTATATTCATAAACTTGTATTTTTATAGAGTTATGCAATATCAAAGTTGGCATTTTTTTTCAATATTTCTGACTCATTTTTTACAAAACGTTGAAGTATCATTACGGTAACTTATATCGATTACGAAAAATTCATTTGTTTCAATAAAAGTTAAATAAAATTTTAAAAACCCTGAAAGAATTCCAATTGGAATGTTTTTGAACGATATTCCAGACGAAGTTACAGCGACGGACAGATACATATAAAATACACTAATAATCACATACCAAATTAGAAAGAGAATTTTTTTTTTGATCGGGCATTTTGGTCATAAGTTGTTGTATTAAAAACTAGTGTTGTTTTAAAAACTAATTTAAAAATTGTTTTCATACTTTGTTTATTGCACTTTTCTCTTGATTTATTGCTTTTATTACTGTTATCACACTTTGTTTATTGCTGTTGTCATACTTTGTTTATTTCACTTTTTTCTTGTTTTATTTCTTATATAATTGGTAAGATTAGCGTTAAGATCTGAAACTACATTGATATATTGAGTCGTTCATAATTAAGCTCCAGTAGGATATTTCAAGGTGTTTCTTTGATTTATTGTACTGTGAACTTGTGAATACTCAAAATAAATAAATAAATAAGTGTATACAGATTTAAACATCCGGAATAATGCACGTAAGAAATTTTACAAGATCAGTTTTCATTGTGGGGTAAAGGTGAATCCAATAAGATATCGTATTTCAATATTTTCGTTCTAAATATATCAAAGAATATAAAAATATTTAATGTTAAAACTTTTCTATTTAAAAATAACACATTTTTAACAGATAAATAACACAATTAATGCGTGGTTCGAAGACGACATTTGGAATGATTTTTTGTCCAGTTTGCGCGGCAAATGAGGTTACTTGACAAATAGAATTCGTTCATTCATTCAAAAAACTTGAGATACAACAAAGAATAAGCTTTAAAAATTTATAAACGCACGTAAAATACGCCGATTTCGCATACCTGTCTAGGGAGCGTAGATCTGCGGTTTGGCACACGTCCGGTTAAGAAACATATCATCGGTGTGGTAACTAGCAACGGTCCACTGGCTCGTAGACATCAGTGTTATTTTGACTAACATAATACATAAAATCTTGGTAAATTTGGATTATTAAGAGCGTGAAAGACTAAAATATAAAGCAATGTACGCCGCCAACAGTCGGCCGCCCTGACTGGCCACCGGGATTGTCCCAGTAACTGGGCGCACGCGTTTCTTGTGCTGTGTGCCGCACTAAATTAATTTTACTTGATTGTTTTCGATTAAAACTCGTGGTTAAACTCCGCTAATTTTTTTTTTTTTTAAATTCTTAAAGATATGTAACTAACGTTTTTATAAGTATTTGTTTATCACGTTACCACTGTAAATTTTTATACTATAACAATTTCTTTCGACTTGTCATACTAAGTATTGCCTTACCTAAGGTCAATGATTATAAAATAAAATACTGAACTTACATTGGGGTTTTGTTTGTTATATTTCATATTTCGGTAGATTTCACAGCCGAAAACTGAATAAAAAACATTTGAAATCATTGCGAGTGCGGATCCGCACTCAATGAGGCAAGGTGATTTGAACACAAATTTAGAGTGAACAGAGATTTATTGATAACTTTCCAAAGTCATAATCTACGAAACAAAGTCTTTCATACGATATATGATTCGCAATAAGTGTGAAATAAAAAGATAACAATAACCGAAAACAAGACTCACGCACTACCAACGGACACTGAGAACTTTTATGTGAATTTATTCAAAGATTTACGTCATTTTTGAAAAAGTCTTTACATCAAACTATTGTAAAATAATAAAAACTCGATAAATGTTTGAGTTGCAGCCTTATCCTTTTACCACATTAAAGAATATAGTATTTGGAACATTTTTTGGAACATCTATAACCATTTGCCGTGACAGTACCGAAATATTGAAATTGAATTTATTATTAATGACAGTGTTACTTCTAGGAAATTTAAGTTGCATTTTGTACCTGTTTCTACTCTAAATAGGATATTTAATGGGAATAATTTAAGGGGAATAAGAAGGAGTTAAGTACCTTTCCATATAGAAAATACATTGTCAATACATTGTTTCTACTTTAATACATATTTTAAAAGGGGTGAGTTTGAACTAAAAATATTGTTCTCAAGGTGGTCCATAAATATGTCAGTAAAAAGAGGGCTCGTAGGTAAACCCATCGGTAACTCTTCAGTTTATATATGACGTCATTAAATTTAACCGTTTTAGTGCTATGCAATTTTTGCAAAAATAAATTAAAATCGCTGTATACATACATATTGATTAATTTAGAGGAAAAAATAATGGTGTCAAATAAAACACTAATTTATACACATATCAATTAATTTTATTAATTCTTTTTGCATTTCAAAAAAAAAATGTTTATTGAGATGAATATGAAAAATAAACATAAAATATGTTATTGTAAGTATTTTATTTCTTTTTGAAAATAAAAAAAATTAAAAAGAATAGCTCAACAATTATGTTTTGCCGCACAAATAGCGCGTAGGCCCGAACGCAAAGAAGGCGGGATCGCTTTACCCCACTCCCTCTGTTGCTACACACCGCGCACTGGCGTAAGTTATGTCCCGGTAATTTTTCCAGCGGAAATTTTTTGTTTGATGAAGGTGGTTGTGTTAACACATTATTTTTATGATTCATCCACTCCTTTTCGATATCCCCTATTTATGGTGTTTTTTATTTGAAATGTATTGTTTTATGGTAGAATGGCAGTGAGTACCAACTAACGACTCGTCGATGGATAATTGTTGATTTGGTATATAATGCTGCTGTATTTGCATGTTTGACAAGCACATCAAACCTGCCACATGGGTCATAATCCGATGGCCTGGTTCGAATAATAACCTATTATCAGCCAAGTGAAAAAACTTCAAAATCAGTTGGAACCTATCCCTTGAAAACATCATCCTAAACCATGGTATGTGTAGGGTATTTTTTATCCAATAACTATTAATTGTTGACCTTTTCGTTATCTCCATTTCGAGTAAGATGGCAATAAAGGCTTTCATTTCACGTGACATGGTTATTTTTATTAATATTATACAAATAAAAGGATAAAAAGTTATTTTTAAATGTATAAGAATGCACTCTCGTTACAAATTACGCGCGAGGTTAGAGTACGTCCACTCCCACGGAGCACCAAAAACACACTGAAACTCGCAGCGCTTTTGCACTGCGCCGCAATTTTCGACACAAACGATCGCAGCACAACGGTTAAAATTGTTTTGGTTAAGACGAATATTCAACATTCGGGAAAGATCGTCATTAAGGTCTTTCGGCAAGTAGCAATTGGTCAGCAAATCAGAAAGTTCTACATTGTTGTACAGGCACATTAGGAAGTAAATTCACTTTGTTTTCACCACTTATTTATTGAAAATATCAACATGTTTCAGGGCCAACGGTCAGGATACAACGTATTCTAACAAATCAAAAATCAAAATACAGACAGAAAAAATATAAAAATAGTATATGGGAAACAAAAAACTAATTATGTACCTACTAATAAAAAGTAATAATAGTAAATTAATTATTATAAATAACCAAGTCCTTTTTACAAATAATCATTTCATTAATTTTTTTCATACTAGTACATAATTATTTATTCATTTCCCATATATCAAACATAATAATTTCACCGTCTGTCCAGTCCCAAATTAAACGGCCGGAGACGGGGCTTGAACCCCCATCCATTTTCCAAATCCGAAGGAAGAAGCGATGTCGCTATCGCTGAGCCTGCATTACCCGTCAAAAATTCAGTACATGTAGGACTTAGCAAAGATGCGAACCATTTCATATTCCGCTCAATCGCCAGGGTTTAAAGTTTAACTGATGGCAGGGCAAATATAATTTTTTTTATTTTGATACAAGTCGTTATTACTATTTCATGGGTGTCAGTTAGGGAATGCAATCCCGAGTCGGGATTGCCCTTTCGGGATGCAAAGATTAGAATTTCCAATCCCACGGGATCCCTATGGATCGGGATCCTGAATACTTTTGTGTGTTTTTTTTTATACAGCTGAATAGTAATTAACGACAACACCTTGCATTTTTATATCAGCAATTTTAATAAAATGTTCATTATTAATCATCGCATTAAAGATTTTTGAAGTCGTTTTTCCAATCAGTCAATGCAGTAGAGTTAGTAGTAGTTTTTATTTCTATATTAGGTTGTTAAAATAAGGTAAAACTTACTCAAAGCTATTTTCATTATTTGAACGTGACATGAACATAAGTTTTAAATACTTACTAAAAGCTCTATAGATGTACGTGATTAAACATACAAAACATAAAGAATAATCCCGATAATCTCGTCCGATTTTTCGGTTCGGGATTGATCTCGTAAAATGCCTCGAGATCTCGCAGGATCGGGATTGAATTCCCTAGTGTCGGCTATAAATAAGTAAATTTGTATTTAGGAAGCGGCATGTACAATATATAGTATATTCGGAAATTAATAAATAAACTAATCTACAGTCACTGGGCACAGATAATGTTTATAGAATGATAACATAAGAATTGTTAATTGTTTACTTAATAGCAAATAAATGAGCACTATTACATAGGTTAGTTACAAAGGCAGCTATTTTATAATTTAGAAAATTACAACACAATACTACAGGTCTAATTTTTGATGTTAAATATAAAATATGTGAGGACATAAATAAGTTAAAAAACTGTTTCGATTCTGATATCTTATCATTGAGTGATAAAACATATTATATTCCATTTTCGATAAGCCGCTGTGATCTTCCATCAGATTTTAATATTATAATTTGTCGCACATAACATTAACCATACAACTTGCATGTCGATAAAAAAACGCATGAAATAAAATATCTTGGCATTTTAATAGATACATAATAGTATGCGGTGGAAAGCGGTCACCTAGACGCGTGTGTGGAAAATCTTTGGTCGATAGAGTGAGGAATGAACAAATTAGAAGTGAATGTAATGCTAGCTGCAGTGTGGTAGACAGAATAAAGAAAGGAGGGCTGAGATGGTTTGGTCATGTTTAACGTATGAGCGAGGAAAGGATGGTTAAGAAAATATATTGGGCGAGTGTTGAAGGCAGCAGGAATAGAGGGCGTCCATGAAAGACCTGGCATCATCAGATACTACAAACGTTTGAGGATGGCATTGTTAAAAGTCTCAACAACCGTAAAACTTGTATGAGAAGATGTGTTGTGAATGTAGCTGAAGCAAAAGTGGTGTGCCAAGATAGAAGAACATGGCCTTCTATCCTCTCTGTCTACCCCTGCAGTGGAACGGCGTGATGGTTAATTAGTTAGTTATAGTATGAAATGGAAGTCACATATAAGCTCTATGGTCAAAAGAGATATTTATTAAAAATTATATATATGTACATATTTTTATTAGACTTAGAAACATTCTATCACCAAAGACAGAGAGGATAGAGTGCCACATTCATACATCTTCGCATGCAATGTTTTTGAGGCTTCTAACGGGACCATCTTTCAGTATCTGGTTAATCTGGTCACACCACGTCTTCCGCGGTCGCCCTCTCTTTCTGGCGCCATCAACACTTGCATTATATATCTTTCTTACCATTCTTTCCTCATTCATTCGCTCAACATGCCCAAACCATCTGAGCAACCTCTTTTTAATTCTATTAATTATGCTAAGATCAGCTTTACATTAATTCCTAATATCTTCATTCTTTACTCTATCATAAATGGATTTGCCACACATACGTCTAAGGAATCTCATTGCATTAAGTATACTTTCGTTCCTTTTCTGCCAGCTCCAGGTTTCACTTCCGTGTCGGTACCAGAACTCCACTATGTACCACTAGTATTGCCTCGGTAGAAATATTTCTGTCAGAAATTATTTCATTCAAAGCACCATTCACCCTATTCCCCGCAGTCATTCTCCTCTCGATATCTTTCTCAACATTCTCTCTTCTATCGTACACTACTTGTTCCAAACATCCATTGCCTACTAGTATTTCACAAATTGTCTTGCTTTCCTCCTTCTCGAATACCATCACTTTTGGCTTATTTACATTCATAATAAGGTCACTTTCCTTGCATACATCATACATACTGCTCACTAGACTCTGTAAGTCTTGTTCGCTATTTGCCATTAATACTGCATCATCGGCGTACAGTAAACAGCATACAATCAAATTGCTAATTTTCATTCCTACATTCATACATTCCAGTTCTTTCACACAATTAGCGCCCGTTCACACTAAGACGGACCATCAGTTTTCTCGGTCCGTCTAAAGAGAGGGATATGCAAGTGGCAGTACAATTTATATGAAACTGTTCACATTGAGACGGATCCGAGAAAAAGAACAGATCCGGCGTTTTAAACGGACGTTTTGTCACTGCGAAGAGCCGTCTAAACAGTCAGACCGGATGTAGTGTGGACGAATCCGGACCAACGGCAGACGGCATCATTTCGGTGCGTGCACTTGTGCAAAATGGACGTCGATTCATCGTGTACATTAATCTCGCTGGTTGAAAGTAGAGCTGTCTTGCGGGACAAAACTTCGGAGCACTATAAGGACAAAAATTTAAGATAAGCAGCATGGCGTGAAATATGCACAATATTAAAACCTGATTTTGACCAACTTGAAGAAAAAGAAAGAAACGAATTTGGTGAGTTTATTTTAATTTTTTATTTACAACACTATACTAGAAAAGGACATTGTCATTGACATGAATCTATACTCCGTTTTTTTTAACATTAGAAATTGTGTAAACAAAGAAGCAACAATTTTTTAAAATTCTAATCTTCTACAGAAATAGGTCTTTTATTTAAGATTATAGTTTTATATAGATTAGTTTATATTAGTTCCGTGAAGCCACACTACAATACGTTAAAAACAATTTACGATTCATATAGCTGCTTCCTGCCAAGGTATTGAACCAATATCAGAAACAAAGTAATCGGCAAATGCTGTTGGAATCATATTCGCATTAGGGCCACCTCGACTTTGTTGATTGGAATGTGTTCTTTCTTCACTTGTTTCCATAATAAATGAGTTTTAGTTATGTTCTAAATTAATACCGTCTTTACCTCTGACAAAGTTACGTAACACTGTACAAGCTTTTGTGACGTCAATCGCCGTTTCTATATGAAGATCTATCGGCCAATGCGGTATTCTCCATTTGTTGGCTAGAATACCAAAGGCGCACTCGACATAGCTTCTCGCACGTTAAAAAAAAAATTCTTGTGATCTAAATTTGTACTTCCATAAGGTCTTTGTGTTAAGCCAAAGCCTTCGTCGCCAATCAGTACAAACGGTATTCTTCACGCGTGTTTTCATGTAAAGGCCTAGGCTTTGGTATATTTAGTGAACCATCATTATACTTTTGCCAAAATGTACTATTTTTTAATATCGCAGAATCACATTCCTTCCCGTATGAACCCACACATGTTGAAGATATGTGTTAGCGGAGCGCTTAGATATTTCTAGCAAAATTTAATTACCTCGGCTGGAATACCATCCGGTCCTGCAGCTTTATTGTTTTTCAGATTGCCTATACACATTTCTACTTCACATATCGTCACCGCGGATATCGATATGGTCTCCATATTAGTAGTAGCCTGACTGAAAGTACTCAGCGAACCGTTCTGCCACGGTTTGCGGGTCACTTTCTATTTTACCATCAAAACCCAGAGAAAAAGATGATTGTTGATGGGCTTTTTGGGAGCTGACATATTTCCAAAAAAACCCAATGTCGTCCTTGATGCCATCCTCAACTTTTTTCAAGTATAATTTATATGTTTCCTTAATTTTCTTTTATATTCTGGCTCTAATTTCAGAATAATTTAAATAATCCGATACTAAATTTGTTTTTTTATATAACCGACGCTTAGTTTCTTTTAATTTGATATCTTGGATTATATCATTTGTGAACCAATTAGGATACCTACTTTGTCGCTTATTTTATTTTCGGATAAGAATGCAAATAGCAAATACACTTTCGAGAACAGTATAAAAATAATTTACCGCATCATCCGCAGAGGCCCGGTTGCGCCATCAGAAGTTAGAGTTAAGAAAAAAGGTGGCGGCGCGCATGCGACTCCCGGCCGCCCACCGCCCACCGCCGCCGCGCATCTTCACACTAATTGACAGTGTTGGATGATGATGCACCATTGGTTCGACAGATCGCGCCACATGACACGACAATTCGCCCCATGTTATACCAAATCCAACATATTATTATAATCATTATGCGCAGTATTATATTGCAGTTATTTGAACTTAGGAAATAATCAAAGTTTAGCAACACGTTTCATTATTCAAATTAAAATCATTAAAGAGTTAAAATTGTTATTACGGTCGTTAGACATATTTAACTGTAATTTCGGATACTTTATACGCACCGTATGTATTACCGAAAAGCGAATCTGGATACTTATCCAACGTCATCAGGAGGACGACCTTTACCCGCGGAGGTGGAGGTCGGACTGATTATAGGTGCTGCTTTCTAGGGCGTAAATTGTATGCACTTTGCTGTGGACTGTTCTCTTCTTCTACAATAGAGTTCGCCAGTGTGCAATATGTACTAGTTACGTCGGCGGATTTTACTGCGACTTCTCTCAAGGGTTGAATCAGTTAGTCGTTAGAACAGGGCGCCAAATACTTGATAGTTTGTAACGACACTGATTATACCCTTGAGAGAAGTCGCAGTAAAATGCGCCGACGTAACTAGTACATATTGCACACTGGCGACCTCTATTGTAGAAGAAGAGAACACTCCACAGCAAAGTGCATACAATTTACGCTCTAGAAAGCAGCACATGATCAGTCCGACCTCCACCTCCGCGGGTAAAGGTCGTCCTCCTGATGACGTTGGATAAGTATCCAGATTCGCTTTTCGGTAATACATACGGTGCGTATAAAATATCCAAAATTACAGACAAATTAAAATCCCCAATAATTATCACGTTTTTTCCTCTGATTATGCTTGTTGCTTTATCTATAGTATCGTAGAATCTGTCGCGGGATTCGTTCGCACCTGTACACTCACAATATATGACACAAATATAAACGCTGATATTATCTCGAGTTAATTTAATCCACAAATCCTGTCCGTCGGCTGTCTCCAGTTTATTTAACCTGTGAGATTTTACCCGGCTACTGGTGGCCGTTAGTACCCCCGCTCTCCGCGTTCTCGTCTGTGGACGGTGTAGTCGCTATCGAACAGTTGTGCGTCATAGACAGAGGCTCCCAACCATGTCTCTGTAAGCATTATAACATCTGATGTTTGGATTAAAACGTTATCGCTGAATTCCTTCAGTTTCGTGTTAAGTTCAAAGTGGAGTGAAAGAAACAATAATAATTTAAAAATAAAATGTACCTACTCTCTCTTTCATATAGCGAATTTAAAGCCTTCCTAAAGATATAAATAAAGAAGATGCTTCTGCTTTGGTCACACTGACTTTCAAATTGAATATAATAAATATCAGTAATATTTATCCATATAGTTTATTTCTTCTAATTAGTTACAAAAATAAGTGAATAAATAGACAGTTGACTTATACAAACTAATACTTTTTAAGCGACATTCGCTAGATGTCGCCTTAACACTGTGTATGTCGAGGAAAAATTCTAGCTCTACCTTCTGTAAACGAGAAGGCCAATTTCTCAAGGTTTATACCATCGCCTACCCTAATGTATTTGGAGAGAAAGAGAGGCTTCGACTCTTCCTGTCAAGCAGAATATCGAGAAGAATACGCTCAGATTTTCACGGCCATTGAGAAAACTCAGCACAAAAGAAAACTAAGATAACCTAAATTCTCAAACATAACCTTAAGAACGTTCCCTCCCACCCTTAAGTAAAATATATACGCGAATTCACACAACACTGGAATAAGTAACCGTAAAGCCTTCGCTGCCTGAAATGAAGGATTTTTGTAATATCAAGGGAAGGCATCACTTCGTAAAGGAAATATTTTTAGTAAATTCATAGTTCAGGCTGTTCCTTCTTGTTCACCTGAGGCTATTTTGATACACGGTTTTGTATTTCTGGGCGTGAGAAATTTAAATTCACATATTCCTTCCGGCCACTGGGATGGATCGATGAACGTCTCCCGAGTGTTTTCAGTAATTCCTATCTTAAAGGAGGGATAGTTTCTTTGGCGTTTAGATTCGTTATTATGGATTCCTGAGCGTTAATATTATCCAAGTATTAACGCAAGTCCTCGACCGTTGTGTTAGCGTCGAATCTCCAAGCATGCAAGTACTTCCGTTTGATCGCGGCGCGCAGATCCGTCCCCGTTTTGGAGCCTGCAAAGGCACGCGCGCAATAGCGTTTTTTCGCCGCGCAGCGAAAAAACCTGCGACATTTTGACGCGCGGCGAAAACAGCAGGCGCGCGCACCACGGCATCATGCCGCTGATCATTTGAACAACGGGCAGTTCTTTAAAATATCTGGTTAACTTAACGATTACCCCGAAAACTTCTTCCGATATTGTCGAATGAATAAAAAATGTTTTTATGAACTTTTAAAACTAGTTGGACCTTCTATCACGTATAAAAATACTCCATACAGAAATGTTTAATGTTTCTATCACTAAATTCTTTTGAAGTAATATGATACAATGGTGGTCTTCTCTCGACTTTCGTTATTAGCATTTCAATATTAAAATCTTCATCCAGATGAGCAGAATTATTGCTTGTAGCCATTGTTCTTTCACATGAAATATTATATGGGACAGCGAAACAGCGCGTAGTGCGCGCCGAAAAAGATGCGTTTTTTTGCCGCTGACCGCAGCGCCAAAAAGAGGCGTTTTTTCGCCACTAAGGCCCGGTTGTTTCAAGTTCGATCAAAGTAAGCGGTCGATTAAAGCATAGATTTTTACGAAAACGGATCGTCTGATTGGTGGAGAAGGTAAAAATCTATGCTTTAAAAGAACGCTTACTTTAATCCAACTTGAAACAACCGGCCCTAAGTGCGCGCACTATGATTCAAAACCCTTTGTTACAACGCTGCGGTGCGACATTATGCCGCTGCGTTTTTTCGCCGCGCGGCGTACCCTAATGTACTGGCTCTGGGTTTACGCCCTCTTTTCTTCTGTATTTGCTAATCGCCAGATGTGTTTTCACTTCCTTGCACGAGAGAGTGGATCCCCGCACTTTCTTTTTCAGCTGACCTCGCCGGTTCTAGGTCAACGAGAACGGCCGGTGGTTTGGGGTGTTCAGTTTTTTTCCTTTCCCCTTCCCTTTCGATTTGTTTGTCTTCTGCCTGTCTCCAGTCTCCTCCTCTCTAGCCGTTATTCCTCCACGTTATTATTATTAAAAGATGCATCGAAGCTTAGACAGTCAAAATATAAAAATAATATATATGAAAAGGAATAACTAATTAAGTACCGACATGAAAACAACTTTAAAGGACAACTATTTGTAAATAGAACCTGGTTATTTATAACATTCAATTTATTATTAACACTTTTAATTAGTACTTAATACCAATTATAATAATTTTGCTATCTGTCTGTCCGTCCGTCCGCGTCACTTCGTGTAATTTTCGTAACTTTTTTATAGTGAAATTTTTTTTCGAAAAATATTTTTTTCAAAAGTCTTTATTTTCGAAAAATTTTGTTTTCGAATTTTTTTTTCAAACTATTTTTTTACGAAAAACTTTATTTCGAATTTTTTTATAACAAAATAAATACATACTTATTCCTCAGGAACCGACAAATAAATGTACCGTCATTTTTAACGGGTTACAGCTAGTTATTTATTTATTTCCCATACACTATTTTGTATCCTGACCGTATACATTGTATCCTGACTAAGGGACCATTGTATCATGACTAAGGGACCATTGGCCCTGAAACATGTTGATATTTTCAATATATAAGTGGTGAAAACAAAGTACCTTTTTGTTAATTATTATAAAGTACATGTTTGTTAAATATTTTTATTACTGGCTGTTCGTACCCGGCGTTATACAAAGGTTCACTGTTTTCCCCCATAAACTTATTTTAGGCTTTGCAAATAAAAATTGTTTTGCAAAGCCTCTAATAAAAACAATGCTTCCATTTAATCAATGCTGGGATGGATAGGATGTCCAGGAGGGAAAGGTAGCCTATGTTACCCGCTGGGTCCTAAAGAATAAGTATGCAAAATTTGGGTCAGATCGGTCAAACGGCTGTGTATAGAAAATTTAATAGATTATTAATATAGCCTTCATAGAGAGGCATAATGACGTCTATTCTCCATTATCAAAGGGCGTGGCTCTTCCCCAAACCCCGTGTAAGAAGTGTGTGAAGCCGCAACATCGCTACAGGGCCACCAGCCTTGACATTTCTCTCTTTTCTGCTTCTATTTCTTTCCTTCGCAACAGATTTGACTCTTCTCTTACAAGTATTGTACAAATTTTATCTCTCGTGTATTATTCGCATTCACTGTCAAAAGGTAGAGGTACGCTTTTCTCTTTACTTAAAGGGACCCTCATTTAAATTGTATTTCATTTTTTAAATCAGGACCCTCGATCATTACCATTGAACAAACTCTCTAAAATATCCTGTATCTATACCGTATGGTAAAATTAACAAAAATATTTAAATTACAGATCACTCGAGAATACGGAATTCTTTTTCGGAAAATCCAACTGTGTCTACGCCTGTCCCTGGAAAGCAGCCAGAATTTGAGACCGTCTTCAAAGCTAAGAAATCTTCAAGAAGAGGCCCGCTTACTCCCAGTGATGCGAAGGTGTTTTCATGTAGTCAGTGCCCGTTCTCGAGCAAGTACAAAGATTCCTTAAGACTTCACGAGTTCTCGCATAGTGGGGAGAAACAGTTTTCATGTTCGCAATGCAATTATTCGAGCTATCAGAAATCACACATAAAACGTCATTCGCTTCAGCACAATGCAAACAAACTGTTTTCATGTTTACAGTGCGATTATTCGTGTAATCAGAAAGCCCAACTAAAATTACACGCGCTTAAGCACACTGGAGAAAAATTATTTTCATGTACGCAGTGCAATTATTCATGCAATCGGGTAACAGACTTAAACGTACATATGAGTAAGCACACTGGGGAAAAACTATTTTCATGTTCGCAGTGCAGTTTTTCGTGCAATCGGAAATCAGCTCTAAATAGACACGCTTACACACACAATGAAAAAAAACCTTTTTCATGTTCACAGTGCAAGTACTCGTGTAATCAGAAAGCCCACCTAAAATTACACGCGCTTAAGCACACTGGAATAAAACTATTTTCATGTTCACAGTGCAATTATACATGCAATCGGAAATCAAACTTAAAAGTGCATATGAGTAGGCACCCTGGGGAAATTTTATTTTCATGTTCACAGTGCAATTATTCATGCAGTCAGAAATCAGAATTGGGTGTACATATACTTAGGCACACTAGAGAAAAACTTTTTTCATGTTCACAGTGCAATTATACAAGCCGTCGGAAATCAAACTTAAAAGTGCATGTACTTAAGCACACTGGAGAAAAACTTTTTCCATGTTCCCAGTGCAATTATTCAACCAATTGGAAATCAAATTTAAAAGAACATATAAGAACTCACACTGGGGTAAAACTATTTTCATGTTCGCTGTGCAGTTTTTCGAGCAACCGTACTTCGACTCTTAAAACACATGTTTACATGCACACTGGAGTAAATTTCACTGAGGAAAAACTATTTTCATGTTCACAGTGCAGTTTTTCGACCAATTGTACATCAGCTCTTAAAACACATGCTCACACGCACACTGAAGAAAAACTTTTTTCATGTGCACAGTGCACTTTTTCAAGCCATCAAAAAGAACACATAATAATACATTTGCGCAAGCACGCTGGGGAAAAACCATTCTCATGTTCACAGTGCAATTATGCAGGCAGTCGAAAATCATACTTAAACATGCATATGCGTACGCACGCTGAAGAGAAACTGTTTTCATGTTCACAGTGCAGTTATTCGTGCAATTACAAAGCAGCTCTTAAAAGACATGCTTTCACGCACACTGGAGAAAAACTTTTTTCGTGTTCACAGTGCAATTATTCATGCAATCGGAAATCATACTTAAAATTACATGTACTTAAGCACACTGACGAAAAATTTTTTTCATGTACGCAGTGCGATTATTCATGCAGTCGGAAATCATACTTAAAAGTACATGTACTCAAGCACACAGAACAAACACTTTTTTCATGTTCGCAGTGCAATTATTCATGCCGTCGGAAATCATCCTTAAAAGAACATATGCATAAACATACTGGGGAAAAACCATTTTCTTGTTCACAGTGCAATTATTCAACTCACCGAAAATCGCACTTAAAAGTACATTTGCTTAAGCACTCTGGTGAAAAACTATTTTCATGTTCACAGTGCAGTTATACGTGCAATCAGTTATCAACTCTAAAAGCACATGTTTATACCCACACTGGAGAAAAAAAATTCTCTTGTTCACAGTGCAATTATTCATGCAGTCGGAAATCATCCTTAAAAGTACATATGTGTACGCACACTGGGGAAAAACTATTTTCATGTTCGCAATGCAATTATTCGTGCAGTCGGAAATCATACTTAGAAGTACATGTACTTAAGCACACTAAAGAAAAAAAAATTTCATGTCCACAGTGCAATTATTCATGCAATACGAAATTAGCATTAAAAGAACATATGACTAAGCACACTGGAAAAAAACTATTTTCATGTTCACAATGCAGTTATTCGTGCAATCAGACATCATCTCTAAAAAGACATGCTTTCAAGCACACTGGAGAAAAACCATTTTCGTGCTTACAGTGCAGTTATTCATGCACTATGAAACCAGACTTAAAAGTACATATGCGTAAGCACACGTAAGAACAATTTTCATGTTCACAGGCAGTCGTGTAGTAATAAATCAAATTTAACAAGGCGTGAGCTTAACGATGCTGGAGAAAAAACTATTTTCATGTTCGTGGGGCAAATATTCGCGCGATGAAAAATAACACTTAATCTTTAGACGTCTAAACTAGTACGCCATTTTGCGCTTGTGAAAGATAAAGATTAATATGTCATGTTTCACTCCTTGTTTACAAACACACATATTTAAATATAAGCGTGCTTTTTTAGTCCTATTTTTATAGCTTAAGCATTTATTTCATTATACAAGCTTATTTTGAGAAAAGTAAAAATATTGATGTGAAATGTATTCCGTGTTATTTTTTTTTTTAATAGAGATGCGAACACGGAATATGTGTCACACCAATATTCTTACTATTTTCAAACTAAACTAGTCGCTTGTGCTATGAAAACAGGACTAACTTGCTGGTCTAGAGTGAGATTCGAACCCGCGACCTTTGGATCACGAGGCAAGATACTGCGGTTAGTGAGTTTTTCCTCTAAAGAGACGTAATATTCAGCATATATATCCACATTATGGTTGTCTTGGTTATCAATGAAATGGTACATTTCTCTGATTTAAAAATTTTATAAAAAAATCTTTTGTATTTTTTTTTTATTTTATGCTATTTTGAGTTCGTGCTATTACTATTTACCTATTTGCTTTCTACTTTATATATATTATTTTATTTGAAGATTTAATGTAGTAGTGTACATTTGTTACTTATACAAATTCTCTGCTGATTTTCGACATATCCGTATCATTTACATGCATTTAAAACTTACTTTTTGAAGTTATCTCCTTTTCGGTGCATTTAGGGTAAAATCTTTATCGTAAAGGAAGTAGCGCACGCGCATTGTAGCGGAAATGCGAGACCACGAAATGCGCGCGCATCCATTAATCTATAAAAAATGGAATAATCCAAGAATATGGTCCCGTTGTTCATACAATGAACATAAGTATTTCACTATATAATTTAATGTCCTTTTAATTTAATCTAACTAAAATAATCGTAATCTAAA
Source organism: Agrypnia vestita (assembly GCA_016648135.1). Classification (NCBI taxonomy): domain Eukaryota; kingdom Metazoa; phylum Arthropoda; class Insecta; order Trichoptera; family Phryganeidae; genus Agrypnia; species Agrypnia vestita. The sequence goes on along the minus strand of JADDOH010007304.1, from coordinate 69,656 downwards.
TTAAACAAACCAAACCTAATAACCTAAACCTAACCTCATATATTGCCTATGAAATGTCAAAATATGCAGTGCATTTTTCGAAACTTTGAAGTGTAATATCTTATTTAATACTAACTTTTTAAATGTAAATTGTTTTTCATTTTGTTATTAGTACATTCAATAATATAGTGAAATAATCATTTTCGTTGTATGTGCAATGGGACCATTATCTTTGATTTAGCCAAACAGCGTAATTGTCAGAAATTAATTTTCAAAACAAATTCATTCATTCGACATTCAATGCAGCTGTCGAAGTTGTGTAGTTCGAAACTTTTGAATACGGAATCAAAAGTCGATAAAACATGAAAGTGGGTAGGCACTTGGAGTTTGTTTGAAAATGCACACGTTTTTTGTTTTGTCGCAAACATTTATCTCTGATCACAAACCAACACATACATTTGTACCACTTCAAAAACAAATACTAATAATTTAATTACATTCAAGTGTTATCAATTATATGTATCATATTCAACTGTAACTGGTTGCGGATATTTTATACGAACCGTATGTTTTCCGAGATGAGATTCTCGACGTTTCGTTGAATACTTATTCAACGTCATCAGGAGGACGACCTTTACCCGCGGAGGTAGAGGGCGGATTCCGCCAGACCATTCCGGACCACTCCGCCTGATGATGTTGAATAAGAATTCAACGAAACGTCGAGAATCGCTTCTCGGAAAAACATAAGGTTCGTATAAAATATCCGCAACCAGTTACAGTTAAATGTGTCTAACGACCGTAATAACAACCTTAACTCTTATATATATCATCTCCCTAGACATCGTTATTGTATTAATATATTGTACATTTTTAACCAATATGTAAAAATCAATTATCCAATCACACCAAACAATTATAAGTTCTACCGCGCGTACATGAGTACATGCTCCTCCAATTTTTTGTTAATGTTTTTATTGCTTTATATTGTTAATCTTTCATTATTCTTCCTAGTAATTTTATATTGTGCTTGACATGTATTAAGGCCGGTTGTTTCAAGTTCGATCAAAGTAGGCGGTCGATTAAAGCATAGATTTTTACGAAAACGGATCGTCTGATTGGTGGAGAACGTAAAAATCTATGCTTTGAAAGAACGCTTACTTTAATCCAACTTGAAACAACCGGGCCTTACTCTACTTCACTTATTGTAAAAGCTCTGTCGAGCGTTAATAAATGAATAAATAAAAAATATTCTTTTATTCCTTATTAATTGTGTATTGAGCATTTTATTCTTTCATCTTATTTGAGTTTTGTTCCACCACTGAAATGGCCGAGGCAACCTCAAAGTAACTATTTATAAGTAAGGATGTATATTTAGAATAGGTAAAGATATTAAAAACCCAAAAATTGAAATGCTATTTTGTTTATCAATCAGCAGTAATGCAATGGCAGTTTGCTCGTCTTAAGTCCGTGGATGGGACGTGAACCGGTATTGGCTAAATCCAAGATAATGGTCCCATTGCATACGCAACGAAAATGATTATTTCACTATATTTTTGAATGTGTTAATAATAAAATGAAAGATAATTTACGTTAAAAAATGTAAATATTAAATAAGATATTACACTTTAAAGTTTCGTAAAATGCGCTGCATATTTTGACATTTCATAGGCAATATATGAGGTTTGGTTAGGTTAGGTTATTAGGTTTGGTTTGTTTAATTTAGATTACGATTATTTTAGTTAGATTAAATTAACAGGACATTAAATTATATAGTGAAATACTTATTTTCATTGTATGAACAACGGTACCATATTCTTGGATTATTCCCCGGTATTATCAAGACTCGATGGATTACATTGTCACATGGTTTAATACAGCAACACATCGAAGACAAATTAATACATTTTCGAATAAATATTCCGGTGGCCTGCCGGCGTCACACCAGGGGGCAAATGCAAGAGAGAGAAAACGGAAACAAACAAAAGCATAGATAAAACATGACAATTAGAAACAAAGAAATGTGCTTTTTCTTAGAGGATTTTTACTCTTGTCATAGACAATTTTGATATATCAGCTAATGTTTGCTGCATATAATATGTAATACTCCTATATCGCTAGCAGGGTCTGGAAATACGCGAAATCACTACAGTGCAGATATATATGTTTGTCTCACCCAAACCGGTGTGACTTCGAGTCTTATGCGCATGTCCGAGAATTAGCGCCAATTTATATCCAATCAGCGCCGCCACACGGGATAAATGAGTCATGACGCTTGCGCATAACAGGTCAAGTGACGGCAATGAGATAAAAGTAACATTTTCTGCCCCGCTTAGGCCCGGTTGTTTCAAGTTCGATCAAAGTAAGCGGTCGATTAAAGCATAGATTTTTACGAAAACGGATCGTCTGATTGGTGGAGAACGTAAAAATCTACGCTTTAAAAGAACGCTTACTTTAATCCAACTTGAAACAACCTGCCCTTAGTCCGTGACACCTCCATTTAAGGGCATTAGCAATATAAGAGTATTACATACATACTGGGTAGGGTAGTGGATAGGAATTTGATGAATGAACTAACGAACAAGAGACTAGCCATGAATCAAGAGGAGGTGGTGCACTAATAACTGTATCAAATAAAATATCATCTAAGATTCCTACAAAACACAATGATATAGAACGAGTCTTCGTCCTGGTTAAAACTTCACACTGCAAAATTATCATCGGCTGTGTTTACATTCCTTCTTCACCCAATGTACAAGTTTTCAAGAATCATGTGGAAGATGTCGAAATTAAAACTAACTAACTAACTAACCATCACGCCGTTTCCCTGCAGGGGTAGGCAGAGAGGATTGAACGCCACACTCTTCTATCCTGGCACACCACTTTTGCTTCGGCCACATTCATACATCTTCTCATACACGTTCTACGGTTGTTGCGGCTTTTAACAAGGCCATCCTCAAATACTTGTAGTACCTGATCGTGCCAGGTCTTTCGCGGACGCCCTCTATTCCTGTTGCCTTCAACATTCGCCTCATATATTTTCTTAACCATCCTTTCCTCGTTCATACGTTCCACATGACCAAACCATCTCAGCACTCCTTTCTTTATTCTATCTACCACACTACAGCCAGCATTGCATTCGCTTCTAATTTGTTCATTCCTCACTCTATCGACCAAAGATTTTCCACACAAGCGTCTTAGTGACCGCATTTCAACCGCATTCAGTCTACTTTCATTCCTCTTTTGCCAATTCCAGGCTTCACTTCCATACATAAGGGTTAGCACTAGAACGCCATTATGTACCGCTAGTCTTGCTTCTTTTGACAGATTCTTATTGGCCATAATTGCATTTAGTGCACCATTAACTTTGTTTCCCGCAGTTACTCTCCTTTCGATATCATTCTCAGCCTTGCCGTCTCTACTAAACATACTTCCCAAATACACAAACTCGTTCACTTGTTCTAAGCATTCGTTGTTTATAATTACATCACACTTAGTCACTCTTTCGTCTCTCTCGAATACCATCACTTTCGATTTGCTGACATTCATCAGAAGTTCACTCTGCATGCATACATCGGACATCCTGGATACCAAGCACTGCAGATCAGCTTCACTGTTAGCCACTAATACTGCATCGTCTGCGTATAGCAGACAGGATATGGTGAGTCCGTCCATTTTCGCTCCAACTTCTAGTTCCTTCAGTTCTTTCATACAATTATCCATATACAGGTTGAAAAGCCATGGTGACATTACGCATCCCTGTTTGACACCTTTTGTAATATCAAACCATGATGTGAATGTCCCATTAATTCTCACGCAAGCACTACTTCCTTCGTACAGGGATGCAATTGCCTGTATGAGTTTACTCTTCACCCCATATTCAGACAAAACCTTCCATAACTTTCGTCTTATCACTCTGTCATACGCTTTTTGGAGATCCACAAAGGCACAAAAAAGTTTTTGGTTCTTTGCCAAAAACTTTTCGGTCATCTGGCGCAGTGAGAAAATCTGGTCCATGCATCCTCTTCCACTCATGAAGGCTCCTTGTACATCCCACACTTTTTCTTTCGTTGTCAACCTCACTCTTTCTATCAAAATTCTCGCATACAGTTTGCCAACAGAGCTCAATAGGCTAATGGCCCGATAGTTCGCGCAGTCCATTCGCGACCCTTTTCCTTTGTATAGAGGCATGATAACAGAATCCTTAGGAGTGTAGCTGCCCTCTAAACATTGGTTGAAGAGTCTATGAAGCCACGTGAGTATTACTGTACCACCACCCTTAATGTACTCGGCAGCAACATTGTCATAACCCACAGCCTTGCCATTCTTCATGTGCTTCAATGCTCTTTTGATTTCTTCCACAGTTATTTCATTCACACTGTCGTCACTATTCATAAATCCATTGGACGCCTCAAAGGAGTCCAATATCCTGAAGCAGTTTACAATTTAACTGGTGACTACATTTTACCAAATATTATGACATTGCTGACATTTTTGATGATGTACCTACAATTTCTGATTTTTGCCAATGACTTGAAAATATTTAGATCAGTGAAAAGTATGTCCGATTATACGATACTACAAACTTATTTGCATTCCCTGTTCAAATGGTGTACCAACGATCAACTTTATCAAAGTGCCAATCCATTAGTTTTACAAAAAAAAGTATCCAATTAAATTCACCTACAAAATTAATGATGTATATCTTGTATCAGTTAGGGAGATAAGTGATCTGGGAGAAATTTTTGACACTAAATTATCATTCATTCCCCACATTGACTTGATAACTAATAAAGGTTTCAAAATGTTGGGATTTGTTTTAAGAACTGCACAAAACTTTACAGACCTGCGCACTTATAAAGTCCTCTACACTTCTCTTATCAGACCTCAGGTTGAATATAACTCGACCATTTGGTCGTCTCTCTATGTTAATCATTCAATGGCAGTTGAACGAATCCAAAAAAAATCATAAGATTTATTACTTAATTACAAATTATATATACGCTTCGAAAATATCAATTATGAATATCTCCTTACTTATTTGCAACTATTAAACCGTGAAAGACCTAATATTTATGTATAGGATCATAAATAGCATGATTGATTGCCCCCGGATTGTTAGTCTGATCGACTTATATGCCCCAACAAGGCCATCAAGACACAGTGCATTATTCTATTATAGTGGAAATGTTAGAACTAATGCATTAGCAAACTCTGTAATCCCCCGACTACTCATTAGGGAATGAACATCCAGAGGCGGCTGACATTTTTGCTGATAATATAACTGTATATAGGACAAAGTTGATACAATCTTTACATCTCAACAAAATGGAAATGGATAATAAATTTTTCTTTTTCTTCTTACTACTTAAACTTCTCTTTTAATTGATACAAATCTATAAGATGTACTTGAATCTTTTTAACTTCAATCTATTTCTTCTTCTTCTTACTACTTACAATCATTTTCTTCTCACTACTTTAACTTCTCTTTTTATTTTATACAAATCGATATGATGTACTTGAATCTTTTTTAACTGAAATTTACACAAATCTATTATATGTACTTGTACCCTTGTTTGTAGTCTAATAATTTGGCCGTTACTGAGTATTCTTTAAAGTGTGAGTGGTTCGTCCGGATAATTCTATAAGGTTTATTTGTATTTGTTTTTTTTTAAATTCGAACTAATCCTAGTGGAGAAAAGAATTCATTACTTCATTTATTTTAACTCGTGGCGTCTGTCTATCTGATTAACGCAAATACTTTGGGTCGATTTTTAATAATCTTGTAATCTAATCGAGCTGAAACTTTGCAAGCAGACTCGCGGCAACGATCAAAATGATCTATTAAATTTTCGTTTAAAAAAATTAATAATTTTGGATTTTTCAAATTTTTAATGTTTTTTTTAAATTGGAAACAATACAAATGTTTGATTACTACCAACAGCGACCTGACGAGGTCACGGAATATTTAAAATTTGAATTACTTTGTCGGTATATGTAATAGGTACTTCACTACGAATTTCGAAAATTTATGACAATTGGTTCACAGATGACAGCAAAATTCAAAAATCACAAATCTATCAAAATCTTGATTAAATTGACTGACAAATGTTTTTAGAATTTAATCTTCAAAGCATGAAGTGTCTTATCAAAGCTCAAAACATCTGACATTTTGGAAATATATTAAATTTCTGTAAGTTTAGTGTTATGTCATATGTTTCAATTCATCTTTAATTGTTGTTATATTTTACAAAGAAAGGAAGTATAATAAAAATTTGGTTTTCATGAGTTAGTTTTTTTACTCCCTTTCTATTAACTCGTAGCGTCTGTTTGTTTGCTTGTCTGTCGAAAAAACTTTGGATCGATATTTAACCCTTTTCCCGTGATCCAATCGAGCTGAAACTTTACAAGCAGACTCGTGGCGACGATCGAAATGATCTATCAAATATTCGTTAAAAAAATAATTATTATAGCATAATTTTGGATTTTTAGAAATTAAATGGTTTTTTTCAAATTGGAATCATTACAGAAAAGTTTGCGGCGGCCTAATTACGTCACGGAATACATATTTAAAATTTGAATTACTCCGTCGGTAAGTATAATAGGTACTTCACTACGAATTTCGAAAATTTATGACAATTGGTTCACAGATGACAGCGAAATTCGGTTTTATGGGAAGAAATCAAATAATTATTTATTTATTTTAGATTTCTGCGACATTACTCAAATCTGATTTAGACGATTTTAAATCATTTGACGCTGGAAATTCATAAGGTACGATATTGCTGATAATTGCATCTATCAAAATCTTGATTACATTGACTGACAAATGTTTTTAGAATTTAATCTTCAAAGCATAAAGTGTCTTATCAAAGCTCAAACATCTGACATTTTAGAAATATATTAAATTCCTGTAAGTTTAGTGTTATGTTATGTGTTTTAATTCGTCTTTAATTGTTAAGATTTTCATTCGCCAAAAGGAATGTAAGAGGAAATAAAACGAAAAGAAAATTCAAATAGAGATAAAGAGATATTTTTAGAAATTTTTGACATAGATATTTTTCTAGACATGATTCATTTTCAGTCAATCAATTATTTAATTACATGATGGTATACTTAATTTACAAAGAAAGGGAGTAAAATAAAAACTTGTTTTTTATGGGTTATTTTTTTATTAAGATATTTTTCTATGTTACTATGAATATCATCTACTTCTTGAATACAAGAGTGACCTGGCACGGAATATTTTATTGTAATTAAATTGACTTCTTGGTGATTTTTAAGAAAGTGCATCACAGCATTTGAAATAATAGAATTGCATTTTTTGGGAACGCACGAATCGCTCCAAGTTATTAAATCAGTTATAACATTTTCGTAAACGATTTTTTCTAAGATTTGAATAAATGCACTGGCCATATCACTTCCAGCTCCACCAGCAGTAGCTTCACTCCACAAGGCGCAATAAACAGTCTTGGTTGCTAATAGGTGACCGGTCAAGTTATAAACCTTCAGTTTTCGTCGGTAAAAGAAAGAACTGACTTCTGCTTTTGGGCATGTAATTACATTTTCCAGATCAAAACAATACAGGTGTCTTTCCTTCTTGTCTTTTTCACGCTCTCTTCTCATTTCAGGTGAATGAAAACCAATGTTAAGCTCAGAAATTTTCCTGTACATAGGTTGGTTGACTGGAGTATGTTTCTCTTCAAGGCACATAGTGCAATATAAATTATACATTTTCAATACATTTAAATTAGGTTCCAAATATGTTCTCGATGTTTTGGCTCGACGACTGTGTGACTCAACGACCGGAAAAGATTTAATATGCTGAACAACTATATTTCTTTTTTCAGCTGGTAGTTTGTGAAGAGAACTTTCAGACAACCCTCTTCCATCTGGTTTGGGAGTGTTAACCCCGGTTTTAGTAAGATGTACATTGTATACTGGCTTCTGCGAAATGGATAATATGCCCAAATAAAGACGTTTGCATACTTTGATTTTTTCTCCTTTTACAGTAAAAGAATAAATAAAAGAAAACGTTCGTCTAGGCTGTTTACTACCATCATTTGTTAAAACGCCTTTAGTCAAAACCCTTTCCGTTGAACTGATAATAAAGTGGCGTTTTCCGTATGCATTTAAGGAATAATAATCCTTGAACAATTCTTTTCGCTCAGATTCTAAGATTTTTCGACTGCATTTAAATTGGCACCAGTCAAGGCAATCTTTCGTAGTTTTTATCACTTTGGCATCTACATTCTTCCCACGACGACTTTTGTAAGCCATACCAGCCTGGTGATTCATTTTTCTGATAGTACAAGTCCATTTTTTTTGATTTGTTCGGACACTTTCTTCCCTTTTATGATGAATTTTTTGAGGTAGACGGTGAATGTTCCGAAGTACTAAAATGGACAGTAATAATTATTATAATAAGTAATTAGAGGTACTTAGTTGAAGGAGTCTCAACAATAAATACGAAAATTATATAATTGTACTGGCAGATGATACTTTCAAAGAAGCAATTAGGACGAACACCAGATAAAAGAATAATCAAGTGAATTTGTTTTATTATCATCACATATTACTCACATTACAAGGATTTAAAATATTACATAAATATCTTATCTTTCAGAATGTGATTCTTTTATATTCATATTCCTATCCATATGTAATTGATTTGTAATTACATTATGCTGACGTTTATGAATTGTTTCCTTATAAAAAGACAACGATATTATATTATAATGAACTTACTCACCTTCCAAATATGTTCTTTATTCTCCCGTTGTTTTCATCATTTGAATCGGATTCGTTGCATAGAGATGGACAATAAGACTCTTCTGACGAGTTGTAAGGAGAAATTTCGTCAGCAATCATGTTTTCTATTTCTACCTGGGATTTCTCGTAATTCATTTTAAAATAATTTTTTGCGATAATTAAAACAATCGAAACAATAATATATTAGACCAAAAAGCAATAAACAAATAACAAAATTAAGACAACGCGCAAACAAATCATTACCGCACCACACGAGTCAAAACAACAAACAACGAACTGTCAGATAGGAACAAAATGGCATTTAAACAAGTGACGTTAGAACCATGTCAAAATAAAATCTTTTTAAAAATATATTTTCAAGAAGTTCTAAAGAACTATTGAACTGTGTAAAATAAATGGAAATTCAGAATGCTTGATGTCACATTACTAATTTCAATAATACTCAACACATGGCTCTCAAAATTATTTTGGCTGTAGAAATGAGTCAAAGAAATGTATCTCAATTCAAAGGTCATTTTGGTCAAAAATGTCAGTTAGAACCTAGTCAGACCAAAGTGACGATATATCGAGAAAAATATATCGATATATCGATAATTTTCGATATTATTTTTTCCAACAATGTAACAAAAGTAGGGGATAAAGTTTTTAGTAAAAAAAAATATCGATAAATCAAAGAAAAATATAAATAGCTATATCGAATAAAAAAGTATGAATTTCAAAAATGTACCAAAAAAAAAATATGGAAAAATATACTAATTTTAAAAATATATATTTATATTTGATATATCGCGAAAAGAAATATCGACAATAAATATCGATATTTAAAAAAAAAATATCGATACATTGGTATATCGATATTTTTTACCCATCCCTAATCGTTTGACACTTTTGACAGTCATTTGCTAACCGCGTGTATCGTAATCTGTAAGGCAACGAGTGATCATGGACGGTGCTGACCAGGATGTTCCTGCCATCAAGTTCGAGCCAGGGTCTGCAGCCGGCAGCGGTGATGAAGGATACGTGTGGCTCCCCGTCATGAAGCAGGAGTGCTCGGAGAACTCCAGTAAGGCCGAGCCAGGGTCCGCAGCCGGCAGCGGCGATGAAGGAGCGGGCGGTGGAGCGCCCTTCGCGGAGATGGACATCAAACAGGAATGCTCGGAGTACTCCGGGAAAGCCGAGCCAGGGTCTGCAGCCGGCAGCAGCGATGAAGGAGCGGGCGGTGGAGCGCCCTACACGGAGATGGACATTAAGCTCCCAGACATGAAGCGGGAGTGCTCTGAGAACTCCGGGAAGGACGACCAGCGCCCCGGTGAGTAGTTCTCTGTTGATTAATTCTGTGTTAAGTGAAGTGCGCGCCTGGTGTCACTGTTACAGATGAATGAAAGAAATTAAAATATTTTTTTTATGTCAAATGCCAGACGTCCATTTAAATGTGCACAATACAGGTAATTTGTTTCGAATTTATACTTAAACTAGCTGCAACCTAACAAAAATGACGGAACTTTGGTTCGCACTAACTTTGGTTCGTCTTTGCTAAGCCCTATTATATACATCTGTATAACAGAGTTAGTCCACAAGGTGGAGAAAATGTTTGAGCGACCATGACCTAATATCAATAGTTATTTTTTTATTTTATTTATCTTAATTACTTAGTTCCACACATAATGTCGTGTGGGCTAATACATGATTTAACTCAGACATATTGCATTCCATCTAATCATTTAAAAGTTTTTACAGTAAAATTATTGCACTCCTGTTTAAATTCCTTATATTGACCACGTTTTGAATTTTCTTAATAATATCCTTGATAATACAATTAAGGTCTTCTTGTATGTCTTCATCATCATTTTCTATTAGATGGCTTTTCAAGTCCTTAACCAACTTCTTATATATTCCTGCGTAATCTTAGCACGCGCTAAATAAATTATTTCTTCGACTCTAGCCGGCGTAAGAATAATAAATACAATCTTTCTCCTGGTTTTTCATTTTTGAAAGGTGATTTTATTTTTTCTGCCTTCACAGTTTGCAGCACGGTGTAGGAAGTTCTTGTTTTTTAGAGGAAAATCGCATTATGCTAATGCTATTAACTATTCAACAATTTTGTTTTCGTCGAATAGCGTGATTTCGTGCGGTCCTGCAGATTTGCCCTAGGAACATCAAATTCCCGACAAGCTGCATGTATTTTTTTCCGTTTTCTTACTACATGAAGGGTTTTTTGAAGGCTATTTCCATATCTTCTTCTTCAACTTTATTTATACTCAAGAGTCTGTTTGTGCGGGAGTTTCCTCTTGTGATGCTGGATTCCAGCTATCTCCCCATCACTTCCGGGGTCTCCCTGGTGGGCGCGGTCCATCTGGTACGCCATGCAGAGCTGTGTATGGTAATCGAAATAATCCGAGAATATGGTCCCGTTGTTCATATTATGAAAATAAGTATTTCACTATATAATTTAATGTCCTCTTTATTTAATCTAACTAAAATAATCGTAATCTAAATTAAACAAACCAAACCTAATAACCAAACCTAACCAAACCTAATAACCTAACCTAACCTCATATGTTGCCTATGAAATGTCAAAATATGCAGTGCATTTTTCGAAACATTGAAGTGTAATATCTTATATTGCCTATGAAATGTTAAAATATGCAGTGCATTTTTCGAAACTTTAAAATGTAATATATTATTTAATACGTACTTTTTAAATGTAAATTATCTTTCATTTTGTTATTAGCACATTCAATAATATAGTGAAATAATCATTTTCATTGTATATGCAATGGGACCATTGTCTTGGATTTAGCCATGGTAATCTTGTTGTACTCATTCTCTGTACGTGCTGGTACTAGTATCGTCGACGCTGTCGCCCCCATCTGACCACATCCTGAACCTCGCAGACTTCCCGGATTACTGTATTCCGCACACGATCATGCGGACCGGTTAAAAAACATATTATTGGTGTGGTAACTATCGACAGTCTACTCGCTCGTAGATAGTAGTGCTAGTTTGACTAACATGCTGTTGTCTGTGTAAAACACGGCTTTAATTTCAGGTGGAATTTTTAGATTCCTCAATGATGACAGGTTAATAATAAATAAAATTCTACACCATTCGTGGTTAAAAAAAACGTTATTATAAAGTAATTTTTTAGTCGTAATTTTTTCAAGAGGATTCTATCATAACCATTATTTCTTGCAATCGATTTAATTACCGCAAGTTCGGCTAAATCCAAGATAATGGTCCCATAGCATATTCAACGAATATGATTATTTCACTATATTATTGAATGTGCTAATAACAAAATGAAAGATAACTTACATTTAAAAAGTAAGTATTAAATAAGATATTACACTTTAAAGTTTCGAAAAATGCACTGCATATTTTGACATTTCATAGGCAATATATGAGGTTAGGTTAGGTTATTAGGTTTGGTTAGGTTTGGTTATTAGGTTTGGTTTGTTTAATTTAGATTACGATTATTTTAGTTAGATTAAATTAACAGGACATTAAATTATACAGTGAAATACTTATTTTCATTGTATGAACAACGGGACCATTATCTTGGATTATTCCGCAAGTTCTTCGTTAAAGTTAATTTTAAAAAGAGGAACTGTAACAAGTCTATGGATCTTTGAATAGAATGCTAAATGCTTGTGAGAGACTGGGTGGTTCGAACTATTGTGAATTACCGTGTCTGTAATTGTAGATTTTCTTAAAATCGGTACTGTGATGGCGAAAGGTTACATCTGTCACTATTTTACAGGAGAGCAAAAATAATGTTTCAAAATCGGTTGAGCAGGGTATTATAAAAGATAATTCCAAGTAGCTTATATCAAAAGAAGCGTAATTTGCCTCTCAACACAATGCTTATTTTTGTTTTTTGAGTATACTGTATTTTTATTGTTATCCGACTTTCTAAGAAGATATAGTCTTTTGCCATATCAAGTTTTTCCACAATTCTTCACATATATTATCTTTTGATACCACTTATATCCGCTTGCCACAAAAATAAATCAAATAAAACCAAGTGACTTTAAAGAATAGCGAGTTTTTATTACCCAAACATAGTAATATATATAAAATATTATAAAGCTACTAGGTACCTATAGATATTAAACAGAAAAAAATTATAATACCTATTTACAATAAAATATTACTCAATCTTCATCAGGGCTAAGAAAATCAGCATGAATATCGTTAATTCGGGAATTAGAATGGAGATTTTTATAAAAAGGGTGATGAAGGAAAACTCGAAAGGAACAAATTTTAATAGATCCATCAAGTTCTTGTATTTTTGAACCGTGATCGGTAATTTCCCACTGTATTTGGGCATAAGTATGCCGGCAGTAACGTTTGTGCGTACAGACCGGTGACGAATAACATCCAACAGCCGAAACTCTGGCTGTTTTATAGTCAAAGATAGACTTATTGTGCTTTTATTTGCTTCAACTGAAAAATATCTGCTCTTGGCCCATTCAACGACTTCTCCATTCATTAATGTTAAACATCGTACATAAGGTGAATGGTTTTTGGAATACGATACAATACTTGAAGTAAAAGATGTCTTCTGTTTTTAATTCTACTATATTCATGGATTTGCCGCTAGCTTGAACCATGCGTACTAGATTGAACCAATCTGCAGGAACGTATGTAGTGATATATTTTTGAAACTCGGTAAATGTTTGAGTTACAGCTTTATCCTTTTACCACATTAAAGAATGTACTCTTTGGAACATTTTTTGGAACATCTATAACCATTTGCCGTGACATTACCGAATTATTGAAATTGAATTCATTATTAATGACAGTGTTAGTTCTAGGAAATTTGTACCTATTTCTACTGTAAATTGGATATTTAATGGAAATAATTTAAGGGTAATAAAGAGTTTTCCATATAGAAAATACGTCATCAATATATTGTTTCTAAATTAATACATATTTTTAAATTTTTGAACTAAAAATATTGTTCTCAAGGTGGTCCATAAATATGTCAGTAAAAAGAGGGCTCGTAGGTAAACCCATCGGAATTCTTCAGTTTATATATGACATCATTAAACTTAATATAGTTTTGGTTAAGGCAAATATTCAGCATGTGGGAAAGATTGTCAGTAAGGACTTTCGGCAAGTAGCAATTGTTCAGTAAATCAGATAGTATGTTTTTTACTTTCTTGTACAGGCACGTTGGGAAGTTAATTTATTAATTTGAATGAAAGCCATATACAGTTTAAATAATTAATATAAATGTAGTTTGTTTTCACCACTTATTTATTGAAAATATCAACATGTTTCAGGACCAACGGTCAGGATACAATGTATACTAACAAATCAAAAATCAAAGTACAGACAGTGAAAATATAAAAATAGTATATGGGAAACTAAAAAATAATTATGTACCTACTGATAAAAAGTGTTAATAGTAAATTGATTATTATAAATAACCAAGTCCTTTTTACAAATAGTCCTGTCTTAAATTTGTTTTCATTTTAGTACATAATTATTTATTCATTTCCCATATATCAAACATAATTTTTGCTGTCTGTACGTCCGTCTGTCTAGCTGTTCGTCCCCGTAACTTTGTGTAATGACGGTAATTTTGTTCGCATTCACGGCTAAAAAAACAAAATAAATGGCTGGAGATGGAGCTTGAGTCCCGGGCAGGCAAACCCGAAGGAGGCAACGATATTGCTATCGCTGAGCCTGCATTACACGTCAAAAATATAGTACATGTAGGACTTAGCAAAGATGTGAACCATTTCATGTTCTGCTCAATCGCCAGGGTTTAAAATTTAACTCCCGGCAGGGCAAATATAAAAAAAATGTTCAAATATTTATTTTGATATAAGTCGTTATTCCTATTTCATGGGTGTCGGCTATAAATAAGTAAATTTGTATTTAGGAACCGGCATGAACAGTATATATTCTGGTACAGGTATATTAGGAAATTAATTTATTACTATATTTTTAAATTTTGTAGAATGTTAACAAATTCATAAGAATTGTTAATTATTTACTTAATAGCACTATTACATAGGTCAGTTACAAAGGCAGCTATTTTACAATTCATAAAATCACAACACGATACTACAGGTCTAATATTTGATATAAAAAATAAAATATGTGAAGATATAAATAAGTTAAAAAACTGGTTCGACTCTAATATCTTATCATTGAGTGATAAAACATATTATATTCCATTTTTGATAAGCCGCTGTGACCTTCCATCAGATTTTAATATTATAATTTGTAAAAACGCACGTGACATTAACCATAAAACTTGCATGTCGATTAAAAAAGCGCATGAAATAAAATATCTTGGCATTTTAATACATAACTTAGGGTAGGTTATGCTTTTTTTTTTAAATAACTTTAATTATGCTCTTTTGTGCTAACTGTTTTTGGTGATAGAATATTTCTAAGTCTAATAAAAATATATAACTCTTTTGACCATAGAGTTTATATGTGACTTTCATTTCATACTACTAACTAACCATTACGCCGGTTATACACAGGGGTATGCAGAGAGGAAAGAAAGCCATTTTCTTCTATCTTAGCACACCACTCTTGCTTCGGCTACACCCACACATCTTCTCATGCATGCTCTACCGTTCTTGAGGCTTATAACAAGGCTACCCTCTAATGCTTGTAATATCTGATACCATCTCAACACTCCTTTCTATATTCTATCTACCACACTACGGCCAGCATTACGTTCACTTCTATTTCTTCATTCCTCACTCTATCGACCAAAGACTATCCACACAGACCCCTTGGTGACCGTATTTCCACCGCATTCAGTCGACTTTCATTTCTTTTTCTTTTTTTGCCAATTCCAGGCCGCTAGTTTTGCTTCCTTTGACAGATTCTTATTAGCCATAATTTCATTCAAAGCACCATTTTTTTTATTTATCTTTTTTTAATTTATACATATTTTTTCCAGTTTCTTTTCCATTTTCTTGCATAAGTACGTTGCATATTTATTTATAGGTATCATTTACACAGGGTAAAATATATATAAAAGATAATAATATGATATGAACATAATAACGAAACTTAAAAATAAACTCACTAAAGAGACTAGGTAACCGATCAAAATAATAAAAAAAACATGAACATCAATATGAATTACTGAGATCAAGATAAATAAAAAAATCATGGAACAGCTCAAAGTAAAAATAAAAAGGCACTTTTAAAGCGGTCGTTCGTTTGAAGTGTAGAATTTTGAGATATCCAGTAATCAACAACCCGTTTTGGTAAAAAATCTATACACTAAACCAGGGGTCAGCAGTTTTTCAAGCGAAAAGAGCCAAATTGTCATGGAAACAGGATAAAAAAGATACCGGAGTGCCACAAAAATTAAAAATTGAAACGACTCCTTTCTTCCGTGTATAGTTTCCTGGGATATTCTTCCGTGCATATGTGACCTCTCTGGCTGACATTTTAGATCCCATTGTCCGACGTCCATTCAGGGATGCATGCTAAATACACAATTGATAGGGAATAAGAGGTTATTTTTTATTTATTTATTTATTAACGCTTCACAGAGCTTTTACAATAAGTTAACTTTAACAATATAAAGCAATGAAAACATAAACAAAAAATAATTAAAGTAGAAAGCAAGTAGGTACATAGTAATAGCACAAACTCAAAATAGCATAATATAATAATAAAAATTCAAAACAATCTTTTTTTAAATTTTTAAATGAAAAATGTACCACGCCTGCTGCAGAGCCAATCTAGGGAGCACGGCGGTCGGGGCAATATTGGCTTGTCTCTACACACATGCCTGCCGCTCAGTATTCGAGTGTAAGTAGGAAATTGCCCCAATCGCGCTCAAAAAAGTTTTATAAGACGAGCGTCGGTAATATTTACTAACGAACGGATTGCCGTTCGTTAATTGTCGATTGATAGTGGATATTTGGTCTTTCGTTTATAAGACCGGCCCTTAGTCACTCTTTTGTCTCTCTCGAACACCATCACTTACTGATTTGCTGGCATTCATCAGAAGTTCACTCTGCGTGCATACATCGGACATCCTGGACACTAGGCACTCCAGATCAGCTTCACTGTTAGCTACTAATATTGCATCCTGTCCATTTTCGCTCTTACTTCTAGATCCTTAATTAGGGATTTTGAATGTTCTTAGCTTTTCACGGCCACTCAGAATCTTCAAGTTTGTGTTTACTGGGGTATTATGCCGTGTTGTTACGACCTTTCGGGCCGACGTTTCGGATCCCATTGCAGGGTCCATCATCAGGGCTGATGTGACATCAGCCCTGATGATGGACCCTGCAATGGGATCCGAAACGTCGGCCCGAAAGGTCGTAACAACAACAACAATATAATCTCTCTGCCGAGTGCCGACAATCGAGTATCTTGACCAACCGCTTGCTACCTGCTCCGTATGGGTATGGCTTGTTCTCGACTAAGCAGTTTTTATTTTAAAAATATAAATGTAGGATATATTGAATAAAATTCAATCGGAAAGTCTCGAGTCCCGGGTTATTAATTTTTAAATTCCCGGGACTCGAGACAGCAAAAAATCTTTGAATTCCCGGGAATAAATTCCCGGGTTGTCTCGACACAGAATCCCTATCCTTAATACAATTGTCCATGTACAGATTGAAAAGTCATGGTAACATTACGCATCCCTGTTGGACACCTTTTGTAATATAAAGCCATGATGTGAATGCCCCATTAATTCTCACGCAAGCACTACTTCCTTCGTACAGGGATGCAATTGCCTGTATGAGCTTACTCTTCACCCCATTTCCAGATGAAACTTTCCTTAACTTTTGTCTCATCACTCTGTCATACGTTTTTTGGAAATTTTTGTTGTATGCCAAAAACTTTTCTGTCATCTGACTATTCGTTCCTAAGTATCCCAATTATAAAAATTCGGGAATTATTTTCCCAAAAATTTTTTTTCCAATTTTTTTTCGATTTTTTTTTATTAAAATAAATAAATACTATTCCTTAGAAACCGACATGTAAAAGTACCGTCATTTTTGACGGGTTACAGCTAGTACAATTATTATTACCATTCTACAAAATTTATCTGTGTCCAGTAACTGTTCCTTTACTTCTTCAAATAGAGCAAAATGATTTCGTGGCGACATTATTATTAATATTGTCACGGGATGTGACTTTGGAAGGCAAATGAAAACACTGGAAATTAATTTAGTTTTATTTATTACCAAAGAAAGTCCCTGAACACGAGTTAAATTGTAGTACCGTTCGTAATTTTTTTGTCGCTAAATGTCTTCCGAATATTTCACACACTTATCATTGAATTGTTTCTTAATTCGCACTAATTAACTAATTAACGCTGTCTCTATCGCTCAGATCACTTCTCGTGAATTCCGTTCAATGTTCGCTCGTAGAAACTACTCGCCCCGGTAGTCTTCCTCAATTTCACTGGTGTCACATTGTGTTTGCTTGCTTACTAATATCGCGTGTTGTAATGTCACGAATAGTCACTGATCACATTGTTTTGCGCTACGAATGTTTGTCGTCACGAACTGAATTGACCGACCCCGCGTCGCGTGACGCATTATATAGATGAAGTCCTTCGAAAGATTTTTTTGTAGAATGTTCTACGTTTTTGCAATCTAGTATTATTCAAGGCTTTATGGAATGTCGTAGAATCTTCAAGAAAAAGAATGCGGTCACGCCTCACTGACTCTGTTTTGCGTGCGTAATATTCGGTTACAGGTGACTGACTACCGTTGCGTAACACCGTTATATTATTATCAACATTCACTAGGTACAGTCTCGCTACAATATAATTAATAAAATTATACTTTGTTTTCACCACTAATATATAGAAAATATCAACATACTGTAGAGAGATTTTACTTATTTTTTAAACATAATTGTAGTGTCGGAAAATGGGGCCGTGAACACTTACATTTCGATACTAGCTCAGCGGAAAAAACAGGTCTCAATCTTCAGGGTAGTTCAGGTTCACGAGTGTGTTTGGTGGGTATCGGGAAGTAAATGAAAGAAGTATGTTAATCTGCTTAAAATTATTTTTGAATTAAATTCTTAACAATAGTTTTACTTCAAGCAATGTACAAGTTAAGACAGAACGCAGGTCACTAGAGGGAGTCATGTGTAAAGTTCACAGTGATTAACCACTTTTCACCTGTTGTTTGGGGGGATGGCCACCCTCTGACTTTGCACATAAAAAGGGTGATAACACGGGAAACAATGGTTTCTTTTTCCTACCTGACTTGGAGAGGGCCGCCCTTAGCCAAGGTCGGCGTTGGCCTGCTGGTGGCCGGGAGACTCAGAAACTGGAGGTTGGACACCAGGCGTCGTGCGAGGATGACTCCTGCCGCGTAACGAGCGAGATTTCCAATACCAAGGTCAATACTTTGAGAAATGTTATTTTTAAAAGTTTATCAACTATCCGTAGTTTAATGTCTACGAAGATTCACTTAGGTATAGTTGTTTAATAACGAGATTTAAGAAGTATTGATCACATAATGTTTATGAAATAACGATGCGAGACCACACTTTGGATATTTTTATTTACAAGTCTATGCCGTACCGGGAATAATGCAAGATGATGGTCCCGTTGTTCATATAATGAAAATAAGTATTTCACTTTATAATTTAACGTCTTGTTAATTTAATCTAACTGAAATAATCGTAATCTAAATTAAACAAACCAAACCTAATAACCTAACCTAACCAAACCCAATAACCTAACCTAACCTCATATATTGCCTATGAAATGTCAAAATATGCAGTGCATTTTTCGAAACTTTAAAGTGTAATGTCTTATTTAATACTTACTATTTAAACGTAAATTATCTTTCATTTTGTTATTAGCACATTCAATAATATAGTGAAATACTCATTTTCGTTGTATATGCAATGGGACCATTATCTTGGATTTAGCCGCCGTTACCGATGTGGTCACTGGATGCAGGTTTATTATAATGTCTATAAAATACCGAAGGCGGATATCACTTAGATAGTTTTATTTATATGTTTAGCCGTACCAATCACTGTATGCAGGTTTATTATAATAATGTCTATAAAGTACCGACGGCAGATATCACTTACGGTTGATTATAACAAGATTAAGGGCGTATTGAACACTTACGGTTTATGAAATAACGATCCGAGATCGGACCTTGGATATTATTATTTACAGGTTTATCCCGTACCGAAGAGGTCACTTAATGCATGTTTATTATCAAATAATGTCTATAAAATACCGACGGCGGATATCACTTAGGCCCGGTTGTTTCAAGTTCGATCAAAGTAAGCGTAGAGTTTAAACTGAAATTTTTAGTACTTTTTTCAAAAACGGGTTGTTTCAAATCGGATTAAGCGAAATCTGTCAGAGAATTCTGAGCGGAAATTTTAGATTAAACTCTCGGCCAGAATCGCACATGCGCACTGTATTTATTAATTTTTCGACATTTTACATACAAAGTGTCGAAATGTACAATATTATGTAGGGTGACACAGGCTTTTCTGACGATCGACTGATCCTACAGTATATCTTTATTTACTTAGATCTCTAACAATACTTTTTTGTCAGAAGAAATTGATTTTTCCGCAACTCTAAATGAATTTTACCGCAGGGCATTGTCGACAGTATTTTTTTTCAAGGTTTCTATTTCACTCGGGTTTTGATAATTTTACATTTATATCCATGAAAGGTGCGTTAGGTGATTTATCTGGAACACTGCTTCTTGGAGTGCGGATAGCGTCAGCCATTACCAGAGCAATGGCTGACCACAGACCACATTTTAGACAGCCGAAGAGCACTATAAAAATCAGAAATATATTTGTCATTATGTCCAAACAAAATATCAAGTTACGACAAACGGTACTAGGTACCAGATTTGGTAATTGCTATATTGTAGGAGACCGGGACTATGCCCTCAAACCAAATGTACAGCAATTTTTAATGCTACAATGGGCCCGAAGGCCCAATTTTAATTGCGGTCCGACAAGGACACCTAGATTTTAAAGAAATCAGAAAGATGCATTGCGACCTCACCGGGAATCGAACTCGGAATTCTCAGTATGCAGAGCCAGTGACATGGCCACTGGTTTGGTCATGTGGAACAGATGAGCAAAGAAAGGATGGCAAGGAAATTTTTTTGTCGAAAGCAGCAGAAGCAGAGGACGTCCGCGGAATAATAGTAATAAAACAATATATTCGGTGTATGAAATTCTTTTATTTTATTGTATTTTATATAGGACCTACCTATTAACAGGAAAATGAATATTTTAATAAAAAATACAACTTGTAATAAAATTAAGCCAGATCTCTTTTGGCATTATGCCTTTCCAAAACAACTTCGTGAATTTCCTGCCGATTCTTTAGATTGTTGGGTTTTGAAAATATCTAACTGAACCACATATAATTTATTCTGCATATCAGTTGTAGGCTTTGGATTCACTTTTCTTATTACCTGCAAACAAAGAAATGATTATAAACAGAAAAACTAAAGAAATACAATACAGATCAAATAAAAACCTATTGTTCTTGCAAACACTAAATAGGTAAGATAACATTTAATTTCGTCAATAACTAACCTTCCTGGCGCTTTTCATCGTATTCTCGAATCTACTTCGAAAATCTGTTGGACAGTACGCATTTAGGCGGGAGACAAAGAAACAAAACATTAAATTAGTTGCGTAATGCGGCCCACTAGTCTCCTTTCATCTTCTTGTGGAAATCTTCAGTAAAACAGCATTGTTGATGACATGTTTTGAAACATCTGCTTTGATCTGCTTGCTGTCAAATGAAATTTAAATTATGTGTTGCCATATGCAAAATTATTTTGGCGTGCATTTGTCTATGATTTTTATTTTACACAATTGCAACACCCCTAATCCGATTTTAACAGATTTTTAATTTGAAACAACTCAATTCTTCGAGATTTCGCGTGACCTTGAGGTTAAGCTCAGTTTAAGCCAGGATTTCCGCTTACTTTGATCGAACTTGAAACAACCGGGCCTTAGATGGTTTTATTTATATGTTTCGCACTGACGAAGAGAAGAACTCGAAGAGGGGCCGAAATTGGCGATTGAATATTATGACGCCGCCGATCGATGACCTGCGCGCGCAGCCCGCGCTTCCAGAGATGCGTCTTTCGGAGCGTGCGCATGCAGACGCGCCGCCTGGTGTTAAAACATAGATATAGGCTGTGGCGGAAATTTCAAAACTATTGTCAGAGATGTAAATATAGAAAGACCTATGACACAATTTCAGGGCCAATGGTCTCCTTCTTCAGGTACAATGTATACCCATAAATTAAATGTTGAAGTTTAGACACTAAAAATATTAGAATAATATATGGAAATGAGTAAATAATTTAGTACCGGACATGAAAACAAATTTAAATGATAACTAGGTATTTAAATAATAGTACCTGGTTATTTATAATATTCAATTTATTATTAACACTTTAAATTAGTACTTAATACCAATTATAATAATTTTGCTAACTGTCTGTCTGTTCGTCCGTCCGTCCGCGTAACTTCGTATAACGTTTGTAACTTTTTTATAGTAATTTTTTTTTCCAAAAATATTTTTCAAAAAATTTTGTTTAATTTTTTTTCTTATAATTTTTTTCAAAAAATTTTTTTCGATTTTTTTTTTTTAATAAATACATACTTATTCCTCAGGAACCGAAAAATAATAGTATCGTCATTTTTGACGGGTTACTGTTGGTTATTTATTAATTTCCCATATACTGTTTTTATATTTGTACTGCCTACTTCGATTTTTGTTTTTTAATTTGTTAGCATACATTGTATCCTGACGAAGGGACGATTTGCCCTGAAACATGTTGATATTTTCAATATATAAGTGATGAAAAGAAAATAGGTAAATTTTTATTATTACTAGCTGTTCGTACCCGGCGCTGCACGTGTTAAGGAAACAAAGGTTCTTTGTTTTATCCCCACAAACTTATTTTAGGCTTTGCAAATAAAAATTGTTTTGCAAGGCCTCTAATAAAAACGATGTTTCCATTAATCAGTGCCGGGATGGATGGGATGTTCGGGAGGGAAATGTGGCCAATGTTACCCGCTGTCAAACTTCAAACGGTTGTGTACAGAAAATTTAATAGATTATTAATATAGCCTTCATAGAGAGGCATAATCCATGTACCCATAAGCAGAACCTCTTATGCACAGAACTCATTCATCCAGCGAACATGCAAAGCATACAATGACCACTTCAATGACATTGATATATTTTATACCAACATCTCAGCTCTTAAAAATCGTATTTAAACCGCTTATATTATATTACTATATCTTCACCGGATTAACTGAGACCGACCATCATCATACACACACCACAGCCAAACTCTCATCACTCGTTACACATACCCCCATATCTGTATACAACGTCACGCACAGAATACATACGCACTCCACTCAGCCACAACCCCATACACCTCACTCCACTTCCCCATCTATCTCCCACTCCTATCCCTCTATTTAATATATGTTCTCTTTATTGCTTGATTTAACATTTTATGCCGTGGATCTTTATAATTGGTCTACGAAGTCTACTGTGTAAGGAGTGTGTGAAGCCACGACATCGCTACAGGGCCACCAGCCTTTATATACACCCTTCTCTCTTTTCTGCTTCTATTTCCTTCCTTCACAACAGATTTTAATCTTCTCTTACAAGTATTTTACAATTATTCGCATTAGCTGTCAAAAGGTAGAGGTACGCTTTTCTCTTTACTTTAAGGTACTCTAATTTAAAATGTATTCCATTATTTAAATCAGGACCCTCGATCATTACCGTGGAACATTAAAAATTCCTGGATCTTTTCCGTATGGTAAAATTAACAAAAATATTTTCATTACAGATCTCTTGGGAATACGGAATTCTTTTTCGGAAAATACAACACTGTATACGCCTGTCCCTGGAGAGCAGCCAGGATTGGAGACCGTCTTCAATGCTACGAACTCTTCAAGAAGAGGTCCGCTTACTCCCGCTGATGCGAAGGTGTTTTCATGTAGTCAGTGCCCGTTCACGAGCAAGTATAAAGATTCCTTAAGACTTCACGAGTTCTCGCATAGTGGAGAGAAACAGTTTTCGTGTTCGCAATGCAATTATTCGAGCTATCAGAAATCACACATAAAACGACACGCGCTTCAGCACAATACAGACAAACTGTTTTCATGTTTACAGTGCGATTATTCGTGTAATCGGAAAGCTCAAATAAAATTACACGCGCTTAAGCACACGGGAGAAAAATTATTTTCATGTCCACAGTGCAATTATTCATGCAATCGGGTAACAGACTTAAACGGACATATGAGTAAGCACACTGGGGAAAAACTATTTTCATGCTCACAGTGCAGTTTTTCGTGTAATCGGAAATCAGCTCTAAATAGACACGCTTATACACACAATGAAAAAAAACAATTTTTATGTTCACAGTGCAATTACTCGTGTAATCAGAAAGCCCAACTAAAATTACACGCGCTTAAGCACACTGGAGTAAAACTATTTTCATGTTCACAGTGTGATTATTCATGCAATCGGATATCAAACTTAAAAGTGCATATGAGTAGACACACTGGGGAAGCTTTATTTTCATGTTCACAGTGCAATTATTCATGCAGTCAGAAATCAGACTTGGATGTACACGTACTTAGGCACACTGGAGAAAAACTTTTTTCATGTTCACAGTGCAATTATTCAAGCCTTAAGAAATCAAACTTAAAAATACATGTACTTAAGCACACTGGAGAAAAACTTTTTCCATGTTCCCAGTGCAATTATTCAGCCAATTGGAAATCAAATTTAATAGAACATATGAGAACTCACACTGGGGAAAAACTATTTTCATGTTCGCGGTGCAGTTTTTCGAGCAATCGTATATCAGCTCTTAAAACACATGTTAACACGCACACTGGAGAAACTTTCACTGAGGAAAAACTATTTTCATGTTCACAGTGCAGTTTTTCGACCAATTGTACATCAGCTCTCAAAACACATGCTCACACGCACAATGAAGAAAAACTTTTTTCATGTTCACAGTGCACTTTTTCAAGCCATCAAAAAGAACATTTTATAATACATATGCGCAAGCATGCTGGGGATAAACCATTCTCATGTTCGCAGTGCAATTATTCAGGCAGTCGAAAATCATACTTAAACAGACATATGCTTACGCACGCTGAAGAGAAACTTTTTTCATGTTCACAGTGCAGTTATTCGTGCAATTACATGGCAGCTCTAAAAAGACATGCTTTAACGCACACTGGAGAAAAACTTTTTTCGTGTTCACAGTGCAATTATTCATGCAGTCGGAAATCATCCTTAGAAGAACATATCATGCATAAGCACACTGGGGAAAAACCATTTTCATGTCCGCAGTGCGATTATTCATGCAGTCGGAAATCATACTTAAAAATACATATACTCAAGCACACAGAACAAACACTTTTTTCATGTTCACAGTGCAATTATTCTTCCTGTAGGAAAGCATCCTTAAAAGAACACATTATGCATAAGCACACTGGGGAAAAACCATTTTCATGTTCGCAGTGCAGTTATTCAACCCACCGAAAATCGCACTTAAAAGTACATATGCTTAGGCACACTGGGGAAAAACTATTTTCATGTTCACAGTGCAGTTATACGTGCAACCGGTTAGCAACTCTAAAAGCACATGCTTACACACACACTGGAGAAAAACTTTTTTCATGTTCTCAGTGCAATTATTCATGCAGACATAAATCATACATAAAAGTACATATGCGTACGCACACTGGGGAAAAACCATTTTCATGTTCGCAATGCAATTATTCATGCGGTCGGAAATCACACTTAGAATTACATGTACTTAAGCACACTAACGAGAAAAAAATTTCATGTTCACAGTGCAATTATTCATGCAATACAAAATTAGCCTTAAAAGAACATATGACTAAGCACACTGGGAAAAAACTATTTTCATGTTCACAATGCAGTTATACGTGCAATCAGACATCAGCTCTAAAAAGACATGCTTTCAAGCACACTGGAGAAAAACCATTTTCGTGCTCACAGTGCAATTATTCATGCACTCTGAGATCAACCTTAAAAGTACATATGCGTAGTAAGCACACGTAAGAACAATTTCATGTTCACAGGCAGTCGTGTAGTAATAAATCATATTTAACAAGGCATGTGCTTAACAATGCTGGAGAAAAACTATTTTCATGTTCGTGGGCCAAATATTCGCGCGATGAAAAATAACACTAAACTAGTACGCCATAATTCAGATCTCACGGGCGACGCTATTTTACGCTTGTGAAAGATAAAGATTAATATGTCATGTTTCACTCCTTGTTTACACTAATTACACATATTTAAATATGAGTGTGCTTTTTAGTCCTATTTTCATAGCATAAGCATTTATTAATTTTGAGAAAAGTAAAAATATTGATGTGAGATGTATTCCGTGATCCTTTTTTTTCAAATAGGTATGCGAACACGGAATATGCGTCACATCAATATTCTTACTATTTTCAAACTAATCTAAACGCTTGTGCTATGAAAACAGGACTAACTTGCTGTTCTGGAGTGAGATTCGAACCCGCGACCTTTGGATCACGAGGCGAGAGTCTTAACCACAAGACCAACAAGCTACTTATCCCTATTTAAAAAAAATATATTTTGGCCAATACTGCGGTTAGTGATTTTTACCACTAAAGAGATTTAATATTCAGCATATATATCCACATTATGATGTCTTGGTTATGAATAAAATAGTACATTTCTCTGATTTAAAAATTTAAAAAAAAATTGTTTTGAATTTTTTTATTATATTATGCTATTTTGAGTTTGTGCTAATACTATGTACCTACTTGCTTTCTACTTTGTATATTTTTTTTATGTGTGCATTGCTTTATATTGTTAAACTTAACTTATTGTAAAAGCTCTGTCAAGCGTTAATAAATGAATAAATAAAAAAAACCTTTTTTTCCTTATCAATTGTGTATTAAGCATGCATCCCTGAATGAACCCTGCAATGGGATCCGAAACGTCGGCCAGAGAGGTCACATGTACACGGCAGAATATCCCAGTAAACTATACACAAAAGAAAGGAGTAGTTTTAATTTTTAATTTTTGTGGTTCTCTGGAATCTTATGCACTCAAATTCTCAGTGATGTTAGTTAATTTGGCTGTATTACAATACCTATCTGTCCCTTTCATATTGCATCATTCGTAAATTTCGTGAGTACCATTTATTGTTTATAGTTTATGGTATGGTTCTGTAAGTCAGACTATTTAAAATATTAGTATAGTGACTGTTAATGTGTGATGTACTTATGTACCTACGTGTGTATTTTAAATAGGTTAATTTGTACGTTTTTTGACAAAATTATCACATGAATATGTGCAATCGAGTAGAAAAGGTTTTCATGTTTGTTTTAAAACATTTTATATTTTATATCAATACAGAGATACTCGAACAAATGTGTGTTAGTATTTTTAATAAAGACATTATTTTGTTTTTGTTTTCTTTGATTTACTTTCCAGTAACTCACAATAATTCCCTTCAAATTGATACGAAAATAATACTCTATACAGAGAAAGGATACCTCCATGAACAGCCGTCACATTCCGACTGTTTGACAAACTTTTGTTATAACTCACAGCACTCCATATGGTATGTCTCAGTGCAATATTCTCTCGCTTTGTGTTTCTTTGGTAGAATAAACAGATAATAATAATTCAATTCAATTCAATTTATTTAATAATATGTACATTACAAACTACGTTATCAAGGCATACATATTATGGAAGTATATATCAAAATAAATTAAAAATAACATAAAATCTGGTCAAAGGTGTAGGAGAATCCCGCTTCGGGAAACCCCCTCAGACACATGGAATATAGCAATACCCAAAGCGATTGTGTTCAGCATAGCTGTGGCTCTTCCATCAGGCATAACCATCGGCAGGTTGGTCCTGTATATTGGAATGTGAAACAATATATGCTAACGATGTCTTATGTAATTATCAGGAACATATAAACCAATGCTCTGCATAATTTCAGAATTATCGATTATGAGCGATAAGTATGCCGCGCAACAATTAATAAAAAGGTGTAATCAAATACAAATTCCTTCTAGTCTCTAGACTATTGTAGCCAAGCATACCCTGGAGAAACTCGATTGGGTAAAGCCAAGGATAATGCTCGTACTCTCTCATGTAGAAACTTCTTTTGGACTTTCTCCACCAAAATAGAGTACTTGCCCTCATGCGGCCCCCAGATCATCGAGCCACTCTCGAGTCTACTCCGCACCAAGGAGTTGTAAAGAGTTCTCAGTACGCGGATATTCTCGAAAACCCCGGCAGTACACAAAACAAATCCTAACATTCTCAAAGCATTACCACTGATCGTCTCTATGTGATCGTGAAATCTTAGGTTGCTTACAAATCTAACACCTAGATCTTTAACATTCGATGTTCTTATCAGATTTTGGTCGTCCATTTTGTAGCGACAAAATAGAGTTTTTTGGGCGCTAGTGAAGGATGTAACCGAACACTTGGAAACATTAAACAAAAGTTTATTTCGTCTTACCCATTCACATATATTTGATATATCTGCTTGGACAAGATGAAAATCGTCCACCTTTAAGAAAAGTTTTAAGTCATCCGCAAATAACAGAAAACGCGAGTTTAGAATTATATTGATAAAAATCAAAAACAACAATGGACCCAGGTTGGATCCTTGTGGGATCTAATGGACATTATCTAATGGATCATCTATGGACAACGCTTGAAATACATCTATGGTCGGCCGACAATTGACAATAATCGCGTCTCGTATTGTTGGAAGATGGACCGTACTGACGCAGGTGCTTCTAACATCAAGCCGGATCCAGGATCTCCTACCCAGACCGGCGGTGAAGGAGAAAGTGGTGCAGGGCCCTACTGCGATGTTGACGTGTCGCTCCCCGACATAAAACAGGAGTGCATGGAATCCTCAATGAAGACCGACCAACACAACGGTAAGAAGACACTTCGACAATCGATTACAACTCATATAGTGTTTATAAACTAATGACAGTCAGCCAGCTTTTCATGATTCAGACTCTGTGCAATTATTTTAAATAACAAAGCTATTTATTTATGATTTTTGTGTTTAATTTGTAGAACTCCATATTTATTTTAAGCGAAATTTAAAATAAATTAAATTTTAATAAATATTATTATTAAGTTTAATAAATATTTATTAAATACCGTTTATTGTTTATAGTTAATAGTATGGTTCTGTTAACCCAAAATCAAGGACATAAATTAAAATAATATGTATAAATAACACTTGCAGAAAACGGGGAATTTTGATAATTAAGCATAACGTTAACGGAGGCACCTTTAATGATAAGTGCCCGGGAAAAAACGAACATTACTACAGGGCTTCACCACAAATATCTAATTACTCTAAAGGGGAAGGGGTAACTTAAAAATTTTATAAATAAGTCGTTTGTACGTGGTATATCCACCGTTTGATAATGGCCTTACAAGCCGAAACAGCTGTCAGACCTAAAAATAGTTAACCCGTAGAAATTAATAATTATATTTATTAAAATTTAATTTATTTTAAATTTCGCGTAAAATAAAGTTATTTCCAAAAGAACTCAGCATCTCGACAGGTACGTAACACCAGAATGTATTCGGTGAAGGAACGTTTTTTTACAATTTTGCTTTGTTCTTTAATGTTCTTACTGTAAACATTAAGACTGCATGAACGATGTCACTATCTAAAATAATGATTACAGATGTTTTGCTCAGTGATAATGACATCAAAATGTCTTGGGTATCAATTGTATCGTAGTAAGGATGAACATCCTAGTTTTTTTGTAGTGTATAATTATACAGTCAAGACAGTGTTGAATGAAATGTTCTCAGATATTCCGCCGTGTATATGAGACCTCTCTGGCCGACGTTTCGGATCCCATTGCAGGGTCCATCACCAGGTCTGATGATGTTCACGATGATGATGATGATTCATATCAGCCCTCATCCGAAACACGGCAGAATATCCCAGAAAACTATACACAGAAAAAACAGTGTTGACAGTTTTATCAACTGCAGGTGCTCAAGTACCCAAGTTTAGTTATACAGGTATCAGTGTATTATCAGATGAGGAAAACAAATTGGAAAACCGGACACTTTTCTGTTGATACCGCTAAGATCTGCAGGTTGCCGGGAAAGATGGAGAACAGAGAATGGTAGTCAAAAGAGCGCGAGATCTCGATCATGACGGCAATGTTGATTAAGTTTAAATTTGTTTGGTCTCTCCTGTGAAGGTATTGTCATACCGGTTGTCTTTGATCATCATCTTAAGCCACTGCTGGATATGGCCTCCCCCGAGGATCGCCAGTTCACCCTGTCTTCATGTCTCTCCTCTATCTGTTGGCCGCCACTCTTCGAGCTTGCGGACGACGAACACTTCTTCTACCAAACCTTCTTTCCTCGCCGTCATCATTTCTTCGACAAATCTTCTTCCTCAGTCTTCTTCCCTCCACTGCTAGATGTAGGCCTCTTCCATTTTTCCTCCACTCATCTCTGTTTATCCCCCCTCGCATCCAGGTTCTTCCTGCTTGCTGGACTATGTCATCAGACCACCTTTTGGGAGGTCTTCCGACGCTTCTACTTTACGTCCAGGGCCTCCACTCTAGGACTCTGGGTGCACATCTACCATCCTCCTATCGAGCCACATGTTCAGCCCACTGTCATTTTAATTTCGCAATACGGTCCATAATATCGGCAAATTTGGTTCGGCGTTATCTCGAAGGCTCACGCCGAGCCTCTGTCTTTCTAAGGCCCACTTTAATTTGTGTATGCTTTTTTCTGTTAAGTGTTGCTGTTTCTAGGCCATGTGTCAACATCGGTAGGATACATGTTTCGAACATTTTTCTTTTCTGACATTCTGGGATTTCTTTATTTTCAAACAAATGTTTCAATTTACCAAATGCTGCCCAGCCCATACCTATTATTCTTGGTAGTTCTGCTGTTTGGTTTTCTTTTCCCAGCTTTATCTTATGACCAAGGTCTTCGACAAATACGTCCAGAAATTTGCCACTTAAGAACGCAATTTTTTGGAAAACATCTATAACCTTGGTACGGTTGCCGGCAAACTTCTTGAAATTTTTTGGCGTAGTGGGGGAATGCGCAGAAGACAAAATTTGGGTCTCGTTGGTGGAATGGTACATGCGCAAACTTCCCCCCACCACGCCGAAAAATTTCAAGATGTTTGCCGGCTACTGTACACTAGAGAGCTTAAAAATTAATTTCACCGTCTCTCAGAGATTTTTAAAGCGTTACCCTTTTCATTGATCTTGGGAAACTTTAACTGGTATATGACACTAACAGTATTGTAGCATTCTTGGAAGTCAAGCAAGTCTTGGAAGCAGGTTGTAAACTTGAGATTGTTTGTCTCTGATATTTTCCCCAGTTTTCCAAATTCCGCTAGGGCTAGCTGAATACGCCTCTTTAAATAAAGATTCACGAAATCATCAAAAGTCTCTTTTCCGTCTAAATTAAATAAAATACAAAATATATTAATTCTTTGCAGATCTCGTCAGATTGCAAGACTCAAACCCATCGCCGTCTACCGCTGAAAAAAAAAACAGAAATGCAGACCGCGGACACCGCCAAAAAGACAAGGCTGCCATGTCCACAATGCCCTTACACGTGCGATCGGCGAAGTTACTTGAGAAGGCATTTGCTGTCTCACACAGAAGATAAACCTATTTCGTGTCCACAGTGCAGTTACACTTGCAAACACATGAGCCATTTAAGAACTCACATGCTTATTCACACCGGGGTAAAGCCGTTCACGTGTTCTAGTTGCTCGTGTAGATCCAACAGAAAACGAGAATTGATACGACATCAGGCCATACATACTGCGGTGAAAGCGTTTTCGTGTAAACTATGCAGTTTTATGTGTAATCGAAAAGACAGCTTAAGTACACATATGCTTTTCCACACTGGAACAAAGCCGTTCTCGTGCTCGCAGTGTACTTATACTTGCAATCAGAAGATATACCTGAAGAGACACGTGGTGTCTCATAGTATTGAAAAACTGTTTTCGTGCTCACAATGCACTTATAAATGTAATTGGAAAAGCTACCTGAAAAGACACACAATTTCTATTCATACAGAAAAGAAATTAGTTTCATGTTCACAATGTAGTTATACATCGAATCATAAGGGAAATTTGAGAATACACATTCTCAATCATTCTGGAGAGAAACGATTTACATGTTTGCATTGCTCTTACAAGTGTAACAGAAGAAGAGAATTGATAAGACACGAGATCAATCACACAAAAGTGAAACAGTTTTCATGTCAACAATGCACTTTTACCTGTAATAATAACAGAATGCTTAGAACTCATAGTCTAACTCACGCGGAAGTCAAAACGCTTTTCTGTTCACAGTGCAACTACACGACTAATAAGAAAGACTATCTGCGAAGGCACGTGGTATCCCACACTCTTGAGAAGCTGTTTGCGTGTCCACAGTGCAGTTACGTGTGCAAGTGGAAGAGCAATCTGAGAACGCACATGCAAACGCACTTTGAACAGAAACGCTTTTCTTGTACGGAGTGCGAATATAAATGTATTACGAAGGGAAACTTGAAGTTTCATATGAAGAAGCATGAGCGATCGAGTTGAATCGGCTACTTACGTACTGGCCGACTGCTCTTCGTGCATTCCGGTTTTGAGCCGCGCGGTCTTTTGACCTTTTGAATGCCGTGATGGTGACAGACAGATATTGATTGAACTGGTATTCGTACATTCCAGTCGATTGCCCCTATTCTCGAATATACAAATATTCTTGTAATTACTAATTACTATCCCAGCCCATCACATAGTTGGGATGTACTTAGGTAATTACCTACGCGTTAGGT
This sequence comes from Agrypnia vestita, assembly GCA_016648135.1. Classification (NCBI taxonomy): domain Eukaryota; kingdom Metazoa; phylum Arthropoda; class Insecta; order Trichoptera; family Phryganeidae; genus Agrypnia; species Agrypnia vestita. Next base: position 36,991 of record JADDOH010007304.1, on the reverse strand, counting down.
TTTCGTAAGAAAAGTTGACATTTGATGTATATCAATATTTTTATCTATTATGTCTGTGAGTACCGCAGAATCGAGTGACAGGCGCAAAAGAAACATGGGCGTATACGTGTGCACGCATCGTGACGCCTGTTTAAAAAGAAAATTATTAATACCCGCACGCACGGGCGCGCGTTCATTGCTGAATACTATCATCAAAACACTTTGTACAATAAATATCGTCACTGCGTTTCGAGTTTTATTCTCACACGAGATCAATTGGCGGCCTTCGTAGCGCAGTGGATATGACACTGGCTTCCCACACCGAGGGTTCCGGGTTTGATTCCCGGTGAGGTCACAATTTAATCCATGTGATTTACCCAAGCCTGTGTGTTTTCTGATGTATGTCTCTTCGGTACTTGGTCCTCCTGGCCTGTTGAAGCGTAAAAAAAAAAATTGTCCTGACGAAGAAACGTGATACGTCTCAAAACCGGTAGGTAGACACAAATGACATTATGTTAAAATGTCTAATCACAAATTTAATGCTTTAAACATTAATAAAACATAGGTTTAATTTATTATAAAAATCATTGTAATGTATCCGCTGTATAAATAAAAATAAATAAATAATATTCATACATCAGCATTATGACAATGACCTGCTGTTTTTATCCATCACATCACTATTGGCTCTACAATCCCCGGTGGATCTTGGCCTCCTCAAGTATTTTCCTCTCTCCATCCCTGCAGCAAGCCACTTCTATGACAAATATATGATTATCTCTCCATCTAGTTATTTGTTGTTGGCAGTTGCACTGCCCGAGCTCCTGTGCTCTTTTGGTCATGTTTTCAGCAATTCGGTGATTGCTGTGCGTTCATCGTCTCCACATGATCCAATCACCGAAGACTCCCTATCCTAATAAACATTAAGACGTTTTTCTAATTCCACAAGAACAGAGCGCATTGTTGTAGCGTCTGCGCTAAAATTATTTTTCTAAAATCAGCCCGGAAGGTCTTCTTCTAATAGTGCTTGAGCGATCATGCTGGTGATGATTATACTGCTTTGAGCAGATCGCAATAGCTGGACCGTGAATTTCCCAAACCATCGCCTCAGATTCTTCGGCCGAAAAATTGTATATCCAATTTTAAATCAATTGGAAGAAGAAGAAGAAAGCAATCTCACAAAAAACAATATTAAAATTGTTCTCTATACAAATTCAAATTTAAATAAATTACTCTTCGATTGTAAAGATAAGCAATATTGGGTGGATAAGAGTGGCATCTATAACATAACATGCAATGATGGTGATGCTATGTATATTGGGCAATGTAGTAGAGATATAGGCACAAGAATAAAAGAACATCTAAGAGTATTCAGAGGACGACTATCCGGATACTCTGAGATGACGGACCACTGTATTGAAAATGATCACTTGTTTGACCAAAATAATGTTAGGGTCCTACATCAGAAGGGTCGTAAACTTGCTGCTCTAGAAATTAATAAAGAAATCAAAAATAAAAATAACCTAATAATCATTCACTCAATTACCTACGTCATCCCCATTATTTAAATAAGTATTATTGTATGTAAAAATTAATTGTATATGTCAATAAATAACTGCCCCCCCCCCCCTCCTCCAACATCCCTTTACTTTCTGTTTGTCGGCCATATTGATTTATAATTAGTTCTAATATCGCCTCTGAAGATGATGGTTGTGCCCGTCGAAAGCGCTTAGGCTTATATAACTCAAATAAGTAGAATAAAACGTTGTGTATAAATTATTGTGATAATCATGAACTCCCCCTCTGTAAACGAAACAAAGCTTAATTTATTAAATTGTTAATCCCCCTACGTCTTACAGGACCTCCTCTGCAGGCAATTTGGACTTTAACGATGAAATCTTTCCTTCCTGGGTTTCAACCCGTGGGATTGGTTTGCAGCAAAGCACATTTCCTTCTCCATTCTGCTCGGTCTCCGGCGATCCTCTTCAGCTCTGCGTAGGAGGCACAATTCATATATTGGCACACTTGCTCAAGATATTCACGGCGAGGGTGCCCTCTGGCAACCTTTCCCTCAACCATTCACTCGAGTATAGCTTTGAGCAGATTTTCGTGGCGTAAAATATGCCCCATCCATTTTACACGGATGAAATCCAGGATCTGGGAATTCTCTGGATATTTCGTAATATGTAATTTTATTGTAATTTTTTGCAGTTACATGTGCAAGTCGAAGAGCAATATGAGAACACACACGCAAACGCACTTTGAACAGAAACGCTTTTCTTGTACGGAGTGCGAATATAAATGTATTACGAAGGGAAACTTGACATTTCATATGAAGAAGCGTGCGCGATCGAGTTAATTTTCGGGTTATATTTCCTTTCACGTCCGTCACTCTATTATCCAAATTATTTTTAATATCTCAAATGCTTCAAGTCGCTTTGTTAGTAAGCATTGTTTCAGTGAGGGTCTATATTCCACACGGACAGGGAACAAATAGCATTTAATTTAAGATCATGGTTGCATAATAACTCTGACTAAAGTTATCACGTTCTTTGTTAAGATGTCGTCATGTCTCAGACGCATACTTGAGCACTGATCTGATACGCTACTATCCATGTGTTAGTGGTTTTTAATGGCTATAGCTACTAAAAAGCAGGATATCTGCTTTTTAGTAGCTATAGCCACTGCCGGCTATATTCGCGTGCAGTCCTCCAGTCATATACACTAATTTTCTCAGTGTTATCGCCCCATCTTCTTCGTGGTCTTCACTACGTCAGGTAGGAAAACTTGAATGGTTCTGGACCACAATCGAGACTATATTAAGTCTCGGAGGGAGAAATTACAACGATTCACGTTCACAACCAATAAATAAATTAGTTTCTACATGTATTTTGTTTCTCCGCAACGTGAGTTTTCATGTGTTTCAGAAAATTGGTCTTTCTGCTGAAGGTCTTGGAGCACTTGTCACAGGCGAAGGGTCTTTCGCCCGTGTGAGATCTCGAGTGGCTGGTCAAGTGATCTCTCCTGCTGAAGGTCTTCTCACAGTCTTCGCAGGTGTACGGCTTGACCTCCGTGTGCGTCCGCATGTGCCTCGCCAAGTTGGTCACCTGGCTGAAAGTCTTCACGCAATGTTCACAGGCAAACGGTTTCTCGCCGGTGTGCGTCCTCTCGTGCTCCAAGTAGTGATCTCTCCTGCTGAAGGTCTTGTCGCAGTTTTCGCAGGCGAACGACTTCTCGCTGGAGTGGGTCCTCGCGTGCTGCAGCAGCGTCTTCTTGTCGACGAACTTCTTGCCGCAGTCTTCACAGGAGAACCGCTTCTCGCGCTTGTTGTGCGTCACCATGTGGTTCATCAGGTAGCGCCTTTCGAAGAATATCTTGTTGCACGTCTGGCAGGTGTAGGTCTGTCCGCCGGTGTGGATTCTCAGATGAGTGATGAAGTGGGTCTTTCTGCTGAATGTTTTGAAGCAGTGTTCGCAAGTAAAAGGCTTTTCTCCGGTGTGGCACTTCATATGGCCCATCAGATGGTCCCTCCTCGTGAAGGCTTTGTCGCAGTCTTCACAGGCGTACGGTCTCTCCCCTGTGTGAGTCCTCATGTGAATTTCGAGGTTGCTTTTTGAAGTGAATAAGTTTTTGCATACTTCACAAGGAACGTTCTTCTTTCTTTGGTTAGTTTTCTCACCCGTTGCGTTCGATTCCTCGATCGTGGGGTGCCGATTTTGTGCAGCTGAACTGCTAACCGAGTATTTAAAATGGTTGTTGATGCACGTCCCTGCTGAGGAGTCCAAGTGCGCTGGATGACGCTGGCCTGTTTGTGAGGGATCCGAGGTTTGACTCTGTTCTGTAATTTGAAAAACTACTTAAAATATACATAAATTACAATTATAGTTAAAAAGATTATTCGCCACTCAGATTCAGTTCAAAGGCGAAATTTTAACAAGTAATCCAGGGCCGTTTACATTATTTTTAATGTATTTTCGACTGTGTTACTAATTTTTCTACCATTTCTATGTACATCAGGATCTATAACTAGGATAACCTGTTGAGAATCTGTACGTTAAAAAATAAAACGTAATGTACGCACCACATTTTTAAAAAAAGAGGAGTACAATCATTGGAAAATAATCAAACTAGCTGTTGTAATACATGTTTTTAAAAATTAGTTATCTTAAATGGTTAACATAAATCCCACTGGTAAGGATTTATTTTTTAGAGGGATAGTTTTTTCTGAACAATTTTTAATTAATATCATAGACTTATAGTGCAACATAACAAGAAAATCTTTAAATATTCTTGTTAATATTTTTTAAGTACTTACTCGTATTTATTTTGCTATACGGCAATAATAAAATACGACCAATAAAAATATATATATTAGAAGAATAATTATATAAATTACAAACTATTGAATTTATTAGGCAGAGATTGCTTTTGATACTGAATCACAAAGAATATTTGATATTATATTCCAGAACACATTCATATTGTGAAGTTGCAATGTGTTCTTGAATGTAATATATGTGTGTTGCATCAAATGTGTCCAAAAAATTCAATACTAATTAAAAGGTTAATTCTGGCGTCCCCTAGCGGCAGTTTGTTCTGGTTATGTCAGCACTTATTTATGCACCATCATGCTCTTATATTTTCGTACTGTGCTTTCTATTTATGGATACATATGTGTTTATAGCTACAAATAATATTGCGAGGCATCCAGATGCAGGCTTTCTACTGCTACTGTATATGTAATTTAAAATTAACAAAACATGACAGAGACAGACTAATATTATTAATTGTGTGCGCCACCCCAACCAGAGACGCTGTACTGAAAAGCTGATGACGTAATAGAACTAATAGATAAATTCTCACCGTAAATCAGATGAGAAGTGTCATTTAACCTCCCGGCGCATTCATCCTTGATGTCGGGCACCAAGACGTCCACGGCATAGTCGGGAAGCGTTCGTCTACTCCTCGGAGCTTGGCAACGGTTAAGAGCTTCCACTTTGAGGCCAAGACCATTGCCAGCATCTGGCGGTGGAACACAGATCCACAGTCCTTCGTCAGAAGCGTCTGGTTCCTGCTTCACTTCCATACCGAAGATCTGGATCGTAGAATTAATTATATTAAGATTTGTGTACGCTGTGACGTACACATTAGCGCTGTCTATTTTATCTATGGCCAGTGTTGGCAGGCTGCATTTCTTACCATAGATTTTTTTTTAATGTTTTTGGCCTCAAAATACCTACGTCTAAATTGTAGCTTTAACTTCTTTGCCGTCCGTTAATTTCTTCTCCTTGATGCGTCCGCGACCTGCATGTGACGTTCCGCATCGCGTCCTTTTTAAATTAGAATATAAGTTTTATTTTAAAATAGGTTTAGGTAATTTTAAATTTCGCGCGGCACCACGGGTTGCCACCCCGCACCGCCAGGGGTTGATAGGGTGCCATTGCGGGTGGGGGAGGCTACCCCCCTCCCCCGCATACACAGAGAGTCGAAGCCGGCGGGCCAAGAACGCCCCCTTGTCCAGTTCCGACCGCGGTCGACGAAGCAGCCTGCGCTGCGCGGGCTCCTGCCCGCGGCAGCCCCTGCGCTCTAGCCGCTGCCACATGTTTTCCGCCACCGACGCCAACGCGGGTCGGCGCCATCAGCGTCGCTTGAAGAGAAGGCGGCTTGCAGCGCCTCGGACCATCCAGGCGATGGCCGCTTCACCACGGCGGGCTCCCGAGGAAGGCCTGACGCTTTTCTGCAGCTCGGCCCCAGCAGCGACCGGAGGGGACCGACGTGCTTCCGCGGCCTGGACCACGTGCGCTTCCCGCGGGTTACCGAGACTCCGGCCAGATGCCTCCAGCCGATCGTGGATCCCGCCGCCGGACGCGCCAGGTCTGGACCACGCGGCGAGCCACCCGCGGCATCCAGATGGCGGCCACGAGGGCCTCTGATAGTGGACACGTGTTTTAGTGTGTTGTGATTTTTTTTGTTTGAACAGAATGTGAAAGGACAGGACGGACTTCTGTGACGGTCGAACTGCTGGCGTTTAGGTTAGGATTAGTTATAAAATTAGTAATAGTGCTTTAGAACGTAAGGTTTAACTGTTTTTTTTCATTTGTAATAAATGTATATAAACCCGCCGCAGTGTTTGAAATTCCCGCTCCACCTTCCTTGACAAGGCATCTTATTGATAGACGGAGACGAATTAATAAAACCGCCCTATCAAATGGCCCCGCAACGTGAGGGCACGCGTCCTTTGCAAGGACGCGCCGAGAAAGTGTTTCTCGGCGAACCTACCCTGAGGTCAGAATGTCAAGGAAAGTCGGAGCGGCGTGAAATAGTGTATAGGGAACCGCGAGATTAGTTTTTTCGATTTTTTTTATAATCTTTTGCCGGTTTAAATTCATAGTGTGTAAATTAGAATATATAAAAAAAAAATCGTGGTGCCCAACAATAGATTAGGATAGTTTTAGTTTTATTGATTTTAGTGAAAGTTTTAAAGTTTTGATGTAAAACGCACGTGGTCGTGGTCAGAGGGCGAATTTGGGGCACTTCTCGGAATTTCCGGCCGGCCGAGGGCGGCGCGCAACCAGATGGGTTAAGCCTCGCCGAGCGTGGGCATTACCGAGAATTTCGAGCCGGGTCGAGCATACCACGTGCATTTACACAAGTAGACCGTAGGTAATATTTTCTAGGATAGGTTTAGAATATCCAGGTCTTTATAATGGACAATTTCTACGTGCTTTATTTATCTTATAGGTACATACGCTGAAAAACCGTATGTCGCGTGTGTAACGGCCCGTTTTGTTTTTTTCTAACGCGATCGAGTTTGAGTGTTTTTTTAATTCTATTTTTTTATCATAGCCGGTTTTATAATTTTGCGGGGTAAATGTTTTTTCGAAAGTGAGCCTTGTGTACGAGCCTATACGGGTAACGAGAGAGAATCGTTCCGGTGTCAGGGCGACACGGAACCGACGTAGACGAAGCGAGACGAGCGTGAGACGACGGAGGACCCAGGCAGCGGTCATGAGCACGGCTCCATCATCGGCAGGGCGCCGATATGGATGCACAAGGAGGACGACGACGAGGAAAGACGAACGAAAACGACGATACGCAGAATATCCGTTTAGGAAAGTATACAAGGATTCTGGGGCGCGGGTAGAGTCAGTAGCATGCGGGAACGCGAAGTTAATTCGGGGAGGGTGGAGATTCGTGTAGGCAGAAGCCGTTGTTGCCAAGGGCGGCGACAGCACGAATCAAAACGCCAACCTGCGTTATTCGTAGACCGCGGGCGCGCGGTATTTTCAATTAATATTCATTTTCATGTGAGAAGGTGGAATATTTTAGATTTTTTTCGACGGCTATGATTACAAGGAGGGCTGGTACATACGAGACGCGCGCGCCGTGAGATAAGTGAAGCAATAGAAATTCTATTATAATCCTAACTAGGTTTAAAGGTTATCGCGGGAGGGTAGTGTATAAGTATATCATATTATTTAGAATATTATTTTAATCACACGCGATACGGACACGTCACAAAAAGGGGGGGGCATTTGATGCGTCCGCGACCTGCATGTGACGTTCCGCATCGCGTCCTTTTTAAATTAGAATATAAGTTTTATTTTAAAATAGGTTTAGGTAATTTTAAATTTCGCGCGGCACCACGGGTTGCCACCCCGCACCGCCAGGGGTTGATAGGGTGCCATTGCGGGTGGGGGAGGCTACCCCCCTCCCCCGCATACACAGAGAGTCGAAGCCGGCGGGCCAAGAACGCCCCCTTGTCCAGTTCCGACCGCGGTCGACGAAGCAGCCTGCGCTGCGCGGGCTCCTGCCCGCGGCAGCCCCTGCGCTCTAGCCGCTGCCACATGTTTTCCGCCACCGACGCCAACGCGGGTCGGCGCCATCAGCGTCGCTTGAAGAGAAGGCTGCTTGCAGCGCCTCGGATCGTCCAGGCGATGGCCGCTTCACCACGGCGGGCTCCCGAGGAAGGCCTGACGCTTTTCTGCAGCTCGGCCCCAGCAGCGACCGGAGGGGACCGACGTGCTTCCGCGGCCTGGACCACGTGCGCTTCCCGCGGGTTACCGAGACTCCGGCCAGATGCCTCCAGCCGATCGTGGATCCCGCCGCCGGACGCGCCAGGTCTGGACCACGCGGCGAGCCACCCGCGGCATCCAGATGGCGGCCACGAGGGCCTCTGATAGTGGACACGTGTTTTAGTGTGTTGTGATTTTTTTTGTTTGAACAGAATGTGAAAGGACAGGACGGACTTCTGTGACGGTCGAACTGCTGGCGTTTAGGTTAGGATTAGTTATAAAATTAGTAATAGTGCTTTAGAACGTAAGGTTTAACTGTTTTTTTTCATCTGTAATAAATGTATATAAACCCGCCGGAGTGTTTGAAATTCCCGCTCCACCTTCCTTGACAAGGCAACTTATTGATAGATAAAGACAAATTAATTTCACCGCCCTATCATACTATGTAACAATTTCTTTCAGACATTTTTTTTGTGCCTAAGTTTAAACTCACCACTTTTTTTGGTGAGTTTAAACTTAGGTACAATTTGTTACAGTAGCCAGCAAACATCTTGAAATTTTACGGCGTAGTGGGGGAAGTTTGCGCATGTGTCATTCCACCAAAGAGACCAAAATTTTGTCTTCTGCGCATTCCCCCACTACGCCAAAAAATTTCAAGAAGTTTGTCCGCAACTGTACTTATTTATGATTACTACGCTACTGATTTCGACACGTGTTATTGTCATCAATGAGCGTTAGGCCTTGGGTACGATACGAGCGGCGAGCGTTAGAGAGTTAATGCGCCAGAGTAGTGAGGGGCGCATTGACGGCACATTGAGCTTATTTATACGTAGTCGGCGCCTCTTACTACTCTAAATATATTACACTCTGCCGCTCGCTCCTTAATCTAACAAAAATTAGCACTAGCGAAAAGGGGTGGGTAGGATTGAGATTTGCTGAACGATAGAAAATGAATTTCCACCAACACTAATCGTATATAAAAAAAAAAATATGATAGACGGGCCGAACAATTGAAAACTAGTTCACTAATATAAACTGTACCGATCGTTCGTTCAGAAAAGTGAACTGTTCATATTTTGTACAGTTCGTTCGTTAACGACCCATCTCAGTAGGCGTCGGCAATAGTTTGACAAATGCCATTTACTAATTGCGTCTCGTCGTAGATAGGGGGTACCAGGACCATGAACCGTGATGTCCAAGATGTTCTTGACGCCAAGCCCGAGCCAGGGTCTGCCGCCGAGAGCGGCGATGAAGAGTTCTCGGCTGATATAGACATATCATATCCCGACATCAAGCAGGAGTGCTCGGAGTACTCGAGGAGGGCCGACCAGCGCGCCGGTGAGAAGATGCTTCATTATTCATTCATTCTCAGAGATATGAGGTTATCGGATTTCGAAAACGGGTGGAATGCAGAATAGGGCGTTGGGAGTTTTATGAAATATTAATAACTTTTTTCGGTATAATTGAGTATTCTGGTTTTAATAATGTCATAAAATAATGTCGCACAATATTATTTATTTATATTAAACGAGTATTTTCAATTTAAAAATCGTAATTATTTTCATAGTAGGGGCTAAATTCAATACAATGGTCCCATTGCATAAACAACGAAAATGAGTATTTCACTATATTATTGAATGTGCTAATAACAAAATGAAAGATGATTTACGTTTAAATAGTAAGTAGAAAAATGTACCGTATATTTTGACATTTCATAGGTAATATCTGAGGAAAAATGTGAAAATCATAGACAATGTATAAGTTTACATGACAAAATATTTATAGACGAAATAAATATGATGAATATTGAACGTAGGTACTTTTTGTATTTTATAAATGGGCCTGTTTTTAAGACTATCAAAAGTTTTGGTTAGGTTAGGTTATTAGGTTTGGTTAGGTTAGGTTATTAGTTTTTGTTAGGTTAGGTTATTGGTTTTGGTTAGGTTAGGTTATGTTTGGTTAGTTGATTTAATAACAAATTTATAGGTTAGGTTAGGTTTGGTTACTTGATTTAATAAAAAAATTATAGGTTAGGTTAGGTTAGGTTTGGTTAGTTAATTTAATTATAAATTTATAGGTTAGGTTAGGTTAAGTTTGGTTACTGAATTTAATTACAAATTTATCGATTAGGTTAGGTTTGGTTTGTTAATTTAATTATACATTTTTAGGTTAGGTTTGATAAGTTAATTTAATTACAAGTTTATAGTTTAGGTTATTTACTTTTATTGCGAATTTATTTTTAGATCGCGTTATGTTTCGTTATTTTTATTTTCAAGTTGAATGTATAATTTATACAATAATTTGTGCAATCATTCTTTAATATTATTATTTGTTCAATTAAAACTGTGTGTAATGCAGTATATTTTATTGTTTTATAGTACCTACTTTTATCTTTGAATAAAATATCGTGTTGTTTATAGTTTGCATTTTGTATAGATAAAATGGATAAAATCTTTTTGGTCAATATTCTATGATAAAATCGTTTATTTGTTAAATTTATGAAGAAAATAGTTACGATTTTTTAATTGGAATTACTTGTGTAATATTAATAAATATAAGAGTGCGACATTATTTTATGACATTATTGAAATCAGGACACTTAAATTTACCGGAAAAAATTATTTATATTTCATATAACTTCCAGAATTCAAAGGAAAAGGTTTAATTGTCAAAACTTACTATGAAAATAATTACGATTTTTAAATTGGATTTACTCGTATAATATAAATATATATAATTGTGCGACATTATTTTAGGACATTATTAGAATCAGAATACTTAATTATACCGAAAAAAGTTATTAATTATTATTAGAAATCCCAACGCCCTATTCTGCATTTATCCCCAAAACATCGATGTTTTCGGACATCGATGGTTTTCCTTCGATATTTATCTCATATCAAAACTTTTGAATCGAAGTTAACATCGATGTCAGCATCGATGTTTTTCTAATATCGATCATCCCTAATATGCTTATCTTATTAGAGATGTTCGTTCATAAATAATCCGTTCTTTTTGAACATTTACGAATAAGGCCCGGTTGTTTCAAGTTCGATCAAAGTAAGCGGTCGACCCAAGCATAGATTTTTACGAAAACGGATCGTCTGATTGGTGGAGAACGTAAAAATCTATGCTTTAAAAGAACGCTTACTTTAATCCAACTTGAAACAAAACTAACTAACTAACTAACTAACCATCACGCCGTTTCCCTGCAGGGGTAGGCAGAGAGGATTGAACGCCACACTCTTCTATCCTGGCACACCACTTTTGCTTCGGCCACATTCATACATCTTCTCATACACGTTCTACGATTGTTGCGGCTTTTAACAGGGCCATCCTCAAATACTTGTAGTACCTGATCGTGCCAGGTCTTTCGCGGACGCCCTCTATTCCTGTTGCCTTCAACATTCGCCTCATATATTTTCTTAACCATCCTTTCCTCGTTCATACGTTCCACATGACCAAACCATCTCAGCACTCCTTTCTTTATTCTATCTACCACACTACAGCCAGCATTGCATTCACTTCTAATTTGTTCATTCCTCACTCTATCGACCAAAGATTTTCCACACAAGCGTCTTAGTGACCGCATTTCAACCGCATTCAGTCTACTTTCATTCCTCTTTTGCCAATTCCAGGCTTCACTTCCATACATGAGGGTTGGCACTAGAACGCCATTATGTACCGCTAGTCTTGCTTCTTTTGACAGATTCTTATTGGCCATAATTGCATTTAGTGCACCATTAACTTTGTTTCCCGCAGTTACTCTCCTTTCGATATCATTCTCAGCCTTGCCGTCTCTACTAAACATACTTCCCAAATACACAAACTCGTTCACTTGTTCTAAGCATTCGTTGTTTATAATTACATCACACTTAGTCACTCTTTCGTCTCTCTCGAATACCATCACTTTCGATTTGCTGACATTCATCAAAAGTTCACTCTGCATGCATACATCGGACATCCTGGATACCAAGCACTGCAGATCAGCTTCACTGTTAGCCACTAATACTGCATCGTCTGCGTATAGCAGACAGGATATGGTGAGTCCGTCCATTTTCGCTCCAACTTCTAGATCCTTCAGTTCTTTCATACAATTATCCATATACAGGTTGAAAAGCCATGGTGACATTACGCATCCCTGTTTGACACCTTTTGTAATATCAAACCATGATGTGAATGTCCCATTAATTCTCACGCAAGCACTACTTCCTTCGTACAGGGATGCAATTGCCTGTATGAGTTTACTCTTCACCCCATATTCAGACAAAACCTTCCATAACTTTCGTCTTATCACTCTGTCATACGCTTTTTGGAGATCCACAAAGGCACAAAAAAGTTTTTGGTTCTTTGCCAAAAACTTTTCGGTCATCTGGCGCAGTGAGAAAATCTGGTCCATGCATCCTCTTCCACTCATGAAGGCTCCTTGTACATCCCACACTTTTTCTTTCGTTGTCAACCTCACTCTTTCTATCAAAATTCTCGCATACAGTTTGCCAACAGAGCTCAATAGGCTAATGGCCCGATAATTCGCGCAGTCCATTCGCGACCCTTTTCCTTTGTATAGAGGCATGATAACAGCTCTTCTCCAATCCTTAGGAGTGTAGCTGCCCTCTAAACATTGGTTGAAGAGTCTATGAAGCCACGTGAGTATTACTGGACCACCACCCTTAATGTACTCGGCAGCAACATTGTCATAACCCACAGCCTTGCCATTCTTCATGTGCTTCAATGCTCTTTTAATTTCTTCCACAGTTATTTCATTCACACTGTCGTCACTATTCATAAATCCGTTGGACGCCTCAAAGGAGTCCTCACTCACATTCCCATTACTCTCATACATTTCTTCAAAAAATTCCTTCCATCTATCTTTTATTTCATTCTCGTTTCTAAGCATCTTTCCATTCTTTGACATAATAGCATTCACACAACCTCTTTTCGTACCACTTCGAGACTTTTTAACTTCCTTCCAAAAGATCTTGATATTCTCTTGGAAGTTCTGAGTCAATTTAAGACCCTCGTCCTTCCTCAAACGCTCCTTTCTTTCTTTCACTCCGTGCTTTACCTTTTTCTTACATACAATATATACATCCTTTGCTAGCGTATATCCATTCACATCTCCATTCTTTGATGCCAAGAGGTTACACCACGCTTTTTTCTTCTCATTTATAAGATCTCTAATCTCGTCATCCCACCATGCATCTCCTTTCTTCCTTCCTTGGACGGTCACACCGCACACTTCCTTGGCTGACTCATACAGGCTCTTTTTGATGTGTTCCCATGCACTATCAATATTGAGCTCTTCCATACATTTCTCATTTAACCTTTCAGCGGTTTTCCTTTCAAACTTTTCCCTGGTATCCTTCTCTTGCAATCTTTCGATTTTGACCCTAGTCGGGGCTACCACTGTTTTCTTCTTAGATCGCCACCCATGAAACAGATTCACTCTTGATACTACAAGAAAGTGATCCGTTTCAATTTCAGCGCCTCGAAATACTCTGGTGTCAACAGTGGCGGACCTCAATCTAGAGTCAATTACAACGAAATCAATCATTGACCTTTCATTTCCTCTTTCCCACGTATATTGGTGGATTCCTTTGTGTTCAAAAAAAGTATTGGATACAAAAAGGTTCCACTCCAAACATACTTCAAGCAAACTATCGCCATTTCCATTCGTCCTTCCATCCCCAAATATACCAAGCGCAGACTCGAAGCCATCTCTTCGAGTTCCAACCCACCCATTCAAATCTCCAGCCAAAATCAATCTTTCGCTGTCGCTTTTCATGTCTATGACATCTCTTACACTCGTCCAAAACTCATCTTTCACTTCGTCTTTATCTGAGTTTACAGGGGCATAACCTACAATAAGAAATACCCCAGTGATCCCAATTTTGAAACGGATCCACATGAGCCTGGCACTAATGAACCCATATTCTTTCATACATTCGACCATTCGCTCAGAAAGCAGCGTTGCAACACCCTGGCATGCTCGGTCTGCCTCTGGGACTCCCGACCACAGTACGAGCAGACCATTGTGTTCCATCTCTCCACTTCCTTTCTTCATACTCTCACTTATACATAGTACATCTAAACATTTACTCCTCATGCTCTCACACATTTCATTCATCTTCCTTTCCATTCCTCCTCTAATATTCCACACACCAATCCGGCATTCTACCGGCCCTAAATAAACTGTTCGGTTCACTTTCACCGACGATCAAAAAAAGAAAACAAAAAATGAATAATCTTAATATGTACTGTTGTATTTTGCTATTACTTTGTGGTTATTCATTATGAATATAATTAAACTAGTTAACTTTGTTTACACCACTAAAATTTATTTGGTAAAACCAACCGGTTTCGGAAACGACGTTCCTTCATCAGGGTATACTTAATACTAATTGAACTTTACAAAAATTATAAACAATCATACTTCAGTGTTAAGTGTCCAAATGGGGGTAAATAGTGGGGGGTGTGAAAGAAACAGGTGATAGGGTGAAAGGGAACATATTCAAAATAGGACTGTAAGTTAAATTTTTTTGGTTAATAATAAATTCATTATTATTTATAGCTTTCTTAATCTCTAGGGCCTCTAAATTATCAAGGTGTCTACTTTTACTATTAATGTGAAGAATGTTGACCCCTGTATTTTTATTAAAACTACGGTTACTCTCAATAATATGATTGGCAAATTCAGAAAAATTTGAATTATTTAAGCATCTAATATGTTCTTAAATCCTAATATCAAAATTACGACTCGTTTTTCCAATATAAAAAGAGGGACAGTCATTACATTTTAGTTTATAAGCACCCGAGTGAGTCAGTTCGTGATCTTTATCTTTAACATTTCTCAAAAAGTTACAAATATTATTTGTTGTATAGAAAGCTGGTTTTATAGAGGGAGGGAGATTTTTCGAGCATTCAATTGAAAAATTGTCAATATATAAAATTCTACGCCATTGTTTAATATCATCGTTATTTTTATAATTATTGAAAAAAATTTATTTGTGGCTATTTTATTAAGTTTTATGTTAAGAATTCTATCAATCAAATTAGGAGAGTAACCATTGTTTGTGGCAATTTGTTTTATTATGGACAGCTCAGTAAGAAAATTAATATCAGACAATGGAACGTTAACAAGTCGGTGTATCATGGAATGGAAGGCTGAATGTTTATGTGAGATCGAGTGGTTGGACGTGTTGTGGATTATTGTGTCAGTGTATGTAGGTTTGCGATATATATTAAATTCAATTTTATTGTTATTGATAGACAAAGTTAAATCTAACAAGTTTAATGTGGCATTATTTCCAACCTCAATTGTAAATTGTATTTGGCGATAAAAGGAATTTAAAAAATTAAGAAAGGTGTCAAGTTGACGTTCAGATCCTGTCCAAATACAAAAAATATCATCTACATATCTCTTCCACAATAGAATATTATTTAAAAGGGGGGATTTAGAATTGAAAATCTTTGTTTCTAAATTATTCATAACAATATCAGCGATTAATGGGCCCGTAGGTGCTCCCATTGGGAGTCCTTCTTTTTGTTGATATATGACATTATCGTATTGAAAGTAATTTTGATTTGAAAGCAAGTTTTAATAAAAGAATCTTGTAACATCATTAGAAAGGTCTTCAGGTAATTTTAAATTTTTAAGTAATTCAGAAACAATTATTTTGCTTTCGGAGACAGGTACATTGGGAAACAAATTTACAACATCAAAAGAAACAAGCTTAGCATTACCGGGAAGTACAATATCTTTTAAATCATCAATCAGTTGAAAAGAATCCTTAATGACATAATTGGGGACAAACACATTATTGTTATTAATAAAATTGGTTATTAATGACGATAATTTGAAATTTGGGGAATTACACGATGAAACTACAGGTCTAATGGGAGTATTTATTTTATGGATTTTGAGAAAACCATATAATTTTGGGGCTTTTGGGTTTTTTGGTATAATATTATCATTTTTAAAAATTTACAAGATTTACAAGATTTTAGAGCACTCGTAATATTTTCTTTGAATTTGTTTGTGGGGTCCTTAGGTAAAATTATAAAATTATCACTCTCTATGAAATCTTTCACTTTTTTATGGTAATCGTTTTTGTTCATTATAATAACAGTATTTCCCTTATCTGCTTTTGTTAACACTAGTTCTTCTTCTTTGAGTTTATTCTTGATGTTCTTCATGTAGATGGTCTCTGGTTTATGTCTTAATGTAATTTTATGAATTTCTCTCCTAATGGCTTCTGCAATTTATACGCAAAAGTTTTAGGAGTGTTTGTTAAAGCGGTTTCTACATCGACTGCAACGTTTTCCACTGCACTTTCAATATTAAATTTATTGTAGGAAAGGTTATATTTTAGGCCTTTCGATAATAAATCCATCTCTTCTGGAAGGAATTGATGTGAAGAAAGATTTTTTACTCGGTCATTTTACACTTAACACTGAAGTATGATTGTTTATAATTTTTGTAAAGTTCAATTAGTATTAAGTATACCCTGATGAGGGAACGTCATTTCCGAAACCTGTTTGTTTTACCAAATAAATTTTAGTGGTGTAAACAAAGTTAACTAGTTTAATTATAATCTTAATATGCTTCTTACTAACGACTCATATTTTGTGTAATACTGGTTATTGTAATTTCATTTTATACTCACAACAGAATTCGAAATAAATGTTTCCATCTTTGCAAATAAACACAAACTTGTCCACTTTCAAGAATGGAATTTTGACAGGGGCCGTACCAAATTTGGAGTTAAACAATAAATATTTACTTTGCAGGTCTCTTGAGAATACACGATTCTTTTAAGGACAATTCAACTGAGCCTTCGCCCTCCTCTGGACGGCAGCCGAAATTGCTGAGTATCGCTGAAAAGAAGATGTTTTCGTGTTCGCAGTGCAATTATTCATGCAATAGAAAATCAAACTTAAAAAGACATAGTCTTACGCACTCTGGTGAAAAACCGTTTTCATGTTCGCAGTGCAATTATTCTTGCAATGACAAGCCAAGTTTAAAAGTACATGTGCTTAACCACATTGGAAAAAAGCTTTTTTCATGTTCGCAATGCAATTATTCGTGCAATACAAAATCACATTTAAGAACTTATAGTCTTACGCACTCTGGTGAAAAACTGTTTTCATGTTCGCAGTGCAATTATTCTTGCAATCGCAAGTCAAGTTTAAACTTACATGTGCTTAACCACACTGGAAAAAAACTTTTTTCATGTTCGCAGTGCGATTATTCTTGCAATCAAATGTCAAATTTTAAAGTACATGTGCTTAAACATACTGGTGAAAGGCTATTTTCATGTTCGCAGTGCGATTATTCATGCAATAGGTTGTCTGATTTAAAAGTACATGTGCTTAAACATACTGGAGAAAGGCTATTTTCATGTTCGCAGTGCAATTATTCTTGCAATCAAAAGTCAAATTTTAAAGTACATGTGCTTAAACATACTGGAGAAAAGCTATTTTCATGTTCGCAGTGCGATTATTCTTGCAATCGAAAGTCAGATTTTAAAAAACACGTGCTTACGCACTCTGGTGAAAAACTGTTTTCATGTTTGCAGTGCAATTATTCTTGCAATCGCAAGTCAAGTTTAAACTTACATGTGCTTATCCACACTGGAAAAAAACTTTTTTCATGTTCGCAGTGCGATTATTCTTGCAATCAAATGTCAAATTTTAAATTACATGTGCTTAAACATACTGGTGAAAGGCTATTTTCATGTTCGCAGTGCGATTATTCGTGCAATCGGAAGTCTGATTTAAAAGTACATGTGCTTAAACATACTGGAGAAAGGCTATTTTCATGTTCGCAGTGCAATTATTCTTGCAATCAAAAGTCACATTTTAAAGTACATGTGCTTAAACATACTGGAGAAAAGCTATTTTCATGTTCGCAGTGCAATTATTCTTGCAATCAAAAGTCAAATTTTAAAGTACATGTGCTTACGCACTCTAGTGAAAAACTGTTTTCATGTTCGCAGTGCAATTATTCTTGCAATCGCAAGTCAAGTTTAAACTTACATGTGCTTAACCACACTGGAAAAAATCTTTTTTCATGTTCGCAGTGCGATTATTCTTGCAATCAACTGTCAAATTTTAAATTACATGTGCTTAAACATACTGGTGAAAGGCTATTTTCATGTTCGCAGTGCGATTATTCGTGCAATTGGAAGTCTGATTTAAAAGTACATGTGCTTAAACATACTGGAGAAAGGCTATTTTCATGTTCGCAGTGCAATTATTCTTGCAATCAAAAGTCAAATTTTAAAGTACATGTGCTTAAACATACTGGAGAAAAGCTATTTTCATGTTCGCAGTGCGATTATTCTTGCAATCGAAAGTCAGATTTTAAAAAACACTTGCTTACGCACTCTGGTGAAAAACTGTTTTCATGTTCGCAGTGCAATTATTCTTGCAATCGCAAGTCAAGTTTAAACTTACATGTGCTTAACCACACTGGAAAAAAACTTTTTTCATGTTCGCAGTGCGATTATTCTTGCAATCAAATGTCAAATTTTAAATTACATGTGCTTAAACATACTGGTGAAAGGCTATTTTCATGTTCGCAGTGCGATTATTCGTGCAATCGGAAGTCTGATTTAAAAGTTCATGTGCTTAAACATACTGGAGAAAGGCTATTTTCATGTTCGCAGTGCAATTATTCTTGCAATCAAAAGTCAAATTTTAAAGTACATGTGCTTAAACATACTGGAGAAAAGCTATTTTCATGTTCGCAGTGCGATTATTCTTGCAATCGAAAATCAGATTTTAAAAAACACTTGCTTACGCACTCTGGTGAAAAACTGTTTTCATGTTCGCAGTGCAATTATTCTTGCAAGTACAAGTCAAGTTTAAAAGTACATGTGCTTAACCACACTGGAAAAAAACTTTTTTCATGTTCGCAGTGCAATTATTCTTGCAATCAAAAGTCAAATTTTAAAGTACATGTGCTAAAACATACTGGAGAAAGGCTATTTTCATGTTCGCAGTGCGATTATTCTTGCAATTACAAGTCAAGTTTAAAAGTACATGTGCTTAAACATACTTGAGAAAGGCTATTTTCATGTTCGCAGTGCAATTTTTCATGCAATACAAAATCGCACTCAAAAAGACATTGTCTTACGCACTCTAGTGAAAAACTGTTTTCATGTTCGCAGTGCAATTATTCTTGCAATCATATTGCAATTAAAAGTATATGTGCTTAAGCACACCGGATAAAATCTTTTTTCGTGTTCATGAAACAACACTTAAAAGCCATACCTTAACGCACTTAAGAGAGAAACTGCTCGCAGTGCAATTTTTCGTGCAAACCGAAGTCAATCTTTAAAGTACGTTTGCGAAAGCACAGTGGTAAAAAAGTTTTTTTGTCTTTCACACTGCACTTATTCGTAGTCACAAATCACACTTAAAAATAATATACTTTCACCACTGGGACATAACTTTTTTATTGTTCACGGTGCACTTATTATACCTGCATTCAAAATTTGAATTGAAATGAATAAGAAGGTATATTTTTATTGACCGTAATTTTTAACGAACACTATATTGCATAAAAATACTGAATTTTTTATTTTGTTTGGATAAAAGGAATATTGTATACATTTTAAAATATTTATAAATTTTCCAAAGAAAACTGTTTTCTTCAATTTAAATTGTATGCTTATAAAGGCATTAATGTCATAAAAATCCGGTGAGTATATAAATACTCAAAACATAAAACTATTTATGAAATAATGTTTTGAGTGAAATTTCAGTTAAACATTAATAAAAAGACATGACTAAATCATTTTTTTTTTTTCTGAGTTTCTGGGTAACACCGACTTGTCCGAGTAAGTCCGTTATAGCGGCCCTCGAGTCCGGTGGTTTTCCATGCGAGGAGTCCGGGTCAGATTTCCAGTGAGTTCACAATACAGCAGTACGATTATATCGGTCTCAAATATTTTTACCAAGGCCTTATAAGATGTTAGATCGTTTTAAATTTAAATGAAATAGATACTTTTATTTTAATTGTTAGAATACAAGTGAAAGGTATCCATCCGGGGATGGGTGGGCCGTTGTAGTTGGGGTCTAATTTAAATATTGAGTTCTTGTTGGGATATTCTGTGTACACCAGCATAAATATGAATTTATAAAACGTAATTAACTGTTTTATAATCGATTCAGAACCGCGTGACCTGAATCAATAAACCATTAATATAATGGTTGGACGCGAGTTCTTCAGTAATTTAGTATCATTTTTTGCGACTGCATGTCTTTAGGGCTCTGCCAACACGATATTCCACAAATAAAAAGCAGAGCTTGAAATGGTGGACGCTGACGAATATCTACCATTATTTAAGATTAAGTATCATGACCAAATTTTTAAGATTTTTTTTCTGTTCCAGGATACATACATTTTTCATATATAACGCTTTGCTTATTTTTCCACTATTATCGAAAAGTAATTTCATTTATAATCAATGAACTTCCAATTGTTAATTATGACTCCCCTCTTGATCAATGTGATTTATTCAAGCTTGGATGTTTTTTTGTGATGTAACGACTTCAGTAATTCGGCATCTTGGTCTAGTGAGGCTTTAAAAACAATCAAAATTTTTTACTGTAATTATATAATTTTAATACTAACAAAAAATCTTACTTTTATTACTATACCTACATCACAAAATGAAATTTTAGGCTATTTATGTGCTGCTGTTATGTCTTCTACGAGTTATCCGTCACCAAATAACAACGATGCTGTTCCGGACGCCTTGGCATGGCGGGGTGGACCGCTTTAGTATTTTTTTATTTATGCGAATTGAAGTTTACAATGCATGAAAATGTTTTACAAATAAAAATATCGTCTCCATACGTCTATAAATCGCTTACAACAATATCTATAAAATAACTTACTTAAAGGTGATGTGTTTAGTGTGTATACCAGATTGTATGTACTCGGGATCACTGACACTGTCGCCTAGTGTGTGTTTTTTTTTCCATACAGCTTTGAAACCACAGTAATTAATTGAGTCCTATATTTCCAGACACCGCTAACTCCATATCAAAAAAATTTACAGCAGGTCAAGTAATTTATACCTTATTGTATGAGATGTTATTACCTACGCTGTTAGTTTTTCTAGAAAGTTTGTTATAAATGTAAACAAACTTTCTAGAAAAACTAACTTGACCTGTTGTAAATTTCTTTGGTTTGGAGTTAGCGGTGTCTGGAAATATACGACTCAATTACAGTCAGTCCATTCAATTGTTATTTCACCAATACCAGTATTTTTCCAAGTTTTGATGTAAAATCGCGTGCGATATCGTAACAAAAGCTTTTACTAAATCCTAGAATGCACCAAGTATTTTATTTCCACCATCCAGATTGGTGGAGAGTTTTTTTTTTCACCCCAAGAAAGAAGAGTTTTTGGAAATAATTGCTTGGATTCATACATTTTTTCATAACGCAGCAAGTGCTTAAGAATTACTACTAGAAATTATAACTTCACATTTTTCTTATTGTGAATTAGGCCCGGTTGTTTCAAGTTCGATCAAAGTAAGCGGAAATACTGGCTTAAACTGAGCTTACCCTCAAGGTCACGCGAAATCTCGAAGAATTGAGTTGTTTCAAATTAAAAATCTTTTAAAATCGGATTAGGGTGTTGCAATTGTGTAAAATAAAAATCATAGACAAATGCACGCCAAAATAATTTTGCATATGGCAGCACATAATTTAAATTTCATTTGACAGCAACAGACAGCAAGCAGATCAAAGCAGATGTTTCGAAACATGTCATCAACGGTGCTGTTTTACTGAAGATTTCCACAAGAAGATGAAAGGAGACTAGTGGGCCGCATTACGCAACTAATTTAATGTTTTGTTGCTTTGTTCCCGCCTAAATGCGTACTGTCCAACAGATTTTCGAAGTAGATTCGAGAATACGATGAAAAGCGCCAGGAAGGTTAGTTATTGACGAAATTAAATGTTATCTTACCTATTTAGTGTTTGCAAGAACAATATGTTTTTATTTGATCTGTATTGTATTTCTTTAGTTTTTCTGTTTATAACCTTTTCTTTGTTTGCAGGTAATAAGAAAAGTGAATCCAAAGCCTACGACTGATATGCAGAATAAATTATATGTGGTTCAGTTAGATATTTTCAAAACCCAACTATCTAAAGAATCGACAGGAAATTCACGAAGTTGTTTTGGAAAGGCATAATGCCAAAAGAGATCTGGCTTAATTTTATTACAAGTTGTATTTTTTATTAAAATATTCATTTTCCCGTTAATAGGTAGGTATATAAAATACAATAAAATAAAAGAATTTCATACACCGAATATATTGTTTTATTACTATTATTCCGCGGACGTCCTCTGCTTCTGCTGCTTTCGACAAACAATTTTCCTTGCCATCCTTTCTTTGCTCATCTGTTCCACATGACCAAACCAGTGGCCATGTCACTGGCTCTGCATACTGAGAATTCCGAGTTCGATTCCCGGTGAGGTCGCAATACATCTTTCTGATTTCTTTAAAATCTAGGTGTTCTTGTCGGACCGCAATTAAAATTGGGCCTTCAGGCCCATTGTAGCATTAAAAATTGCTGTACATTTGGTTTGAGGGCATAGTCCCGCTCTCCTACAATATAGCAATTACCAAATCTGGTACCTAGTACCGTTTGTCGTAACTTGATATTTTGTTTGGACATAATGACAAATATATTTCTGATTTTTATAGTGCTCTTCGGCTGACTAAAATGTGGTCTGTGGTCAGCCATTGCTCTGGTAATGGCTGACACTATCCGCAGTCCAAGAAGCAGTGTTCCAGATAAATCACCTATGCACCTTTCATGGATATAAATGTAAAATTATCAAAACCCGAGTGAAATAGAAACCTTGAAAAAAAATATTGTCGACAATGCCCTGCGGTAAAATTCATTTAGAGTTGCGGAAAAATCAATTTCTTCTGACAAAAAAGTATTGTTCGAGATCTAAGTAAATTACTTCTCCTGTTAAGGATATACTGTAGGATCAGTCGATCGTCAGAAAAGCCTGCGTCACCCTACATAATATTGTACATTTCGACACTTTGTATGTAAAATGTCGAAAAATTAATAAAAAAATATTTTATTGACAGATGTCAATTACATTGCGCAGTGCGCATGTGCGACTCTGACCGAGAGTTTAATCTAAAATTTCTGCTCAGAATTCTCTGACAGATTTCGCTTAATCCGATTTGAAATAACCCGTTTTTGAAAAAAGTACTAAAAATTTCAGTTTAAACTCTACGCTTACTTTGATCGAATTAGAAACAACCGGGCCTTAAACGGATAATAAAAAAATTTAATAATAAAAATAAAAAGAAAATTGTGAGTTTATACAAATTATAACTTCACATTCCTCTTAATTAACCAAATTATAATAAAAATAATTTTAAATTAATAAAATATTTTAGGATGTTTTTTAGATATTATTGGTGCATATGATAATGTTTTAATTCCGATTCTTGTGGATAAACTTCAGAAGATGAATATTCCTGGAAAAATTATTAATTTTACAAAAAATCTTCTGTACCGTAGACGATTCTTGCATTTGTACAAGGATGTATAGTTGGTACTAGAGTGGTGTGGAAAGGCCTTCCAGTTTTGAGTCAGTTTTGAGTCCTTTACTTTTTAATTTATACATATGTGATTTAGAAGCTGTTATTGCTAAACATTGTAGAATTATTTCATTTGCAGATGACAAAGTCATTTATTCTTCAGGAAAAACAATTTGATTCAAATGGAAAAGGCTCTGAATGATCTAAGCTTGTGGTTCCTGCATAATGGATTATGCCTTTCCTCGGAAAAGAGCAAAATTGTTGTTTTTTCCGAAAAGAGAATCACCCCAAACCTTATTGTACATTTTGAGAAGCATCCGCTTCATATAAGCTCTTCAGTTAAATTTCTCGGACTAAATTTTCAATCTTCTCTGTCTTGGTCTAACCATATTTCCGAAGTCTTATCAAAATGTAATCAAAAATTCAATATTATTAAAGCAAGTATACAAGGTTGGCACAATAATAAATCGTGGTTTAATACAAAGAAAAGTGTTTTTATTTGTTTTAATATGTCAGACAACAAAGTAATTGCATTCTACCAAAGTTACTTTAATTATGTTAACAGTGCAATTATTCTTGCAAACGAAAGTCGGATTTAAAAAAACCATGCTCATGAACACACAATATCCAAAAACCTACAGAGAAGGTTCAAAACAATAAATTAAAATCTTTTTAAAACTTAAACACATTAAAAGAAAAAAAAACATGGCTGAGTGTCTTTAAGTTCAAGAAATGTTGTAAAAATAAGTGTAAACTTTAAAGGGTATTCAAAAATACTTACAACAAAGTACTGAAGAAAAAAAAATAAAAACGCGAGATTCCGACCATTGAAACCTTGGATTTCCCACGGGTTAATGATTTCGATGAGACATAAAAATAAATTATACAAGATTAAAAATAAATATCCACATGACGAATCAATAAAAAGGCATTATAATAAATATGGAAATCAACTGACAGCATTAATAAAACACAAATGAAAAATTCTATCAACAAAAAATTCGAACTTCAGTGCATGCCACAAAAAAGTATGGAAAACAGTAAACGAGATCATAAACAAGAAAATAAAAATTCAAAGTATTCAAAAACTAAATATTAATAGTAATATTATGACAATTGACGAATAATCTGTAAATTATATGCTGAATTTACCTATTGACGGTCAAATTTTATTTTACGCCTATGATGCAGCTCTAGTTTTTAACTGTAGTACCAAATTAGAATGTTATAGCTGCAGCAAATCGGACTATAAATATTGTAAAACAATGGTTCGGTGAAAACTTATTATCACTAAATACGGGAAAAACTCACTATATTCCTTTCACATTAAATGAAAAAAACTCGCCTAAAAATTAAGTAATAAAGTGTTATGAACAGAATCACATATTGCTTATATTTTGTAATTTTGGTATTTTATGTGAAGAGGCGACTTCGGCACGGTACCGATGTCGCCAGTGGGAGTCTAATTTATTAAATAAAATGTGGAGGGGGTAAGATTGTGCGCCCACCACCGGCCTGGCTGAGTGGGAACTGTATAAATACCCACTCAAGCCAGGCCACAAGGTATACTTATAACAAATAAATGTGGAGGTAGAAAAATCAAATATTATTCCTGTTTCCACCTCCAGACCATCCACAGCTCTTTTACTTGACGATCCAGCAGAGGTCTTCAGCGATCCACTCCTATAAAAAAACACTCTTTGTTTTTATACTGAACATAAAGATTCTTTCTAATAATAAATTGTTCTAATAAAATTAATAATAATAGGTGCATGTAAAAACGACTGTTTAGTATTAAGTTTAAAGAATAGTATTAAATATTTAGGAATAATAGTCGACTCTAATATTAAATGGAAAATACAAATCGATAAAACCGTAGAAAGAATAAGGAAACTCAAATTTGTTGAAACGGGGTGGTTGGTTTCATGTTAGGTGTGCAAGTGACAGAGGCGTGGAAATAACTTAGAAAGCTGCTTTTTCACAACAATTTATTTACAGTCAAAAATACGAGGAAAACACAGAAATACAAATAGTAGAAATACACAGAAATATAGTCAGTCGAAATGTAAAAGAGCACACAGAATATAGAAGAAAATTATCACAAACACTTAGGTATCTGGCATACTTATTCACAAAATAATATTACGACGGAATTCTTAATCCCACTTCACAGATTCGGCGGAGGCTCTTGCCGGATAAAACTCGACAGCAAGAGCAGAGGCGAAGGGACTTCTCGGAGATAAAAACTCGACGAGACTCGAGTTTTACATAAAGCTCGTTTGGTATGGCCCGGCAGGAGAACACTCGACTGCGGTGGAGATATCGCTTCCTAGGTTCGCCAGGAATCCCTCCCGAACATCCCCTAGTAAGGCGAGGACTATTGGATAAAAATAGGTTTAAAATAAATCAAAAAATATTTTTTTTGAAAATATGTACATGTACACTGTATTTAGATATAAATAAAAAATAAAAAACACAAACAAAATTATAGTTGAACTTCGTTATCTGACGAATATTCAATAAATGTTATTAGATTCTTTCAATGTGACTAATTCTCGTCCATCCTGTCATTAGACACGTCACAAACTCACCCCGCAAACTTATCGAGAGTAGCTGCTGACAAATATGAAATAATTAAACTCATTCAAAATCTCGATGCCACTAAAGGAACAGGGCCAGACAACGTTCCAGCAATATTTATTAAGCAATGTGCCAACGTACTCTCAATTCCGCTTGAAATTATCTTTAATCAGTCTGCGATATATTCGTTTGATTGCCAAAATTATTCCATGATCTGATAATTATGATTATCGCATATGATTTTTTCCTAATATATAGGACTTAGTATGTACATAATACTTACTATTCAATATATTTAAGATATAATGATACTCCTCTCCTACTCACGAGTTATATTACTCATGTAGAACAGAAATACCATTGTAAAAATTGTCACTATCTTTATTGCAAAAAAATGTTTTTATCTATTAAATATAAAAAAATCGCTTAGAATAATTTTTCTTCTTCTTCATGTGCCCTGTCGGGTCCCCCCGACGTCGGCGATCATCTGGGAGAAAGTTTCCCTGTCCAGGGCAGTGCGGAACAGCTCTTCCACGCTACTTATCCCGGTCCACTCACGAATGTTTCGATTTATATAATAATATCTTAGAATAATATCTTTGTTATATTATTCTATAAATATACTTATTTAATCTCCCAGCGCTATAAAATCACTTATTTATAGAGCTGGAAGTTATTTATTTAATTATAAAATTACTTATTTAATCTTCCAGCGCTCGCGCGTAGTCTCGGAGTTCGCAGCGAACTTATTTTTGTAATTTTACCGCAAACTAAAATCTAATCTAAAATCTAAAAGTGAAGTAAATGATACACCATGATGAAAGAGCAAGGGGTCCATTAGTGACCCGGTACTCTGATTGCCATTAGATCAAGTCAAGTCAAGCTTCCGTGATACCCTCAGGGGGGTGAGCTACTGCCCCTCAGCATCCCTGTGACATTCGTCGCAGTATACAGTAATATAGTATATCATATATACCTAAGAGACTTTATTCAGACACACATATGGTAAACTCAATAATAGTCTGGGTTAAATAGTTACAGACTAGCGTTTCAAACATATTTATAAATCAAAAATACAACTAGAAATAAAAAAAATAATTAAACTTTATGGAGACCAAACTAAACAGTACATAATAAAGGTAATGAGTATAAATTATAGTATTAAGTACAATTAAAATTATGTATTTGTGTTTTTATAATAATTACGACTGTCTCTATTTCTTATGTGTAAAAAAACTTAAATTATACGTATATACATGGTATTAAATACCTATATCATGATTTACTTGCATGTATTCCTGAATCAGATTCGGCGTAGCTTCAGTACAGGACATTTAATAATTCAACAGTGCAAATTATAAAATTAACATCAAGCAAACAGTGCAAGAAGTGATTCTAGATCTAGGAGTTTTAGAAATACACTTAACATACTAACATATACTACAACCCAAAACCACATTATTTAACCAGGTATTAAATTCTTTAACAATCAGAAAAATAACGGATCACAACAAATTTATATTTGAAATTAAACAACATGTATACAGACACCTACTAGGCACATAAAATGATTATGAGATGCTTGTGAAGGTCTGTTCACACGAAACCTGTGTCTTCCACTTCAATATTATCGTTTATAAAAAAATACAATAAAATTTAACAGCTATTTTACCGAATATATATTTCATTGTATTTATTCAATGTTGGTATTTTTAGATGAAACATAATACCTGCAAAATTATATAATCTAGCTACCTACCTTGTAGAGAAGAAAAAAAAAACTTGTCTTAAGTTTTAATGTTTGTTATTGTATTAACATTTCATTTTGGTGTATTCTATGTGATTCTATGTCCTCAAAATGGCGTCGTTCGTTTGATCAACAGGGTTCACATAAACCAAACCTACAATCTGTGTATTGGACAATTACGTACCTACCTAGTATAAACCAAACCTATTTTTTGTCATTTATGGGGAGAAATAATATAAGAAATGGTTGAAAAACGATGTTCTTGTTAAAAATGGTGTTTTGTGAGTGTGCATTATAGAGTGAAATAAAATAACCAGACCTAGCAGAAACTAATCCTCAGCAAGCGATATAACATCAGTCCTAGCAAACTCTTTCTATTTAAACAATTTTTATTCAGTTTAAAATATAACATAGTTATCGAGAATAATGAGTTTATTTTATTTTATTATTTGAGACCCGATTTCTTTGTTTTTAGCCATTTTAGTCACCACAATGGAGGGAGAAAAAATAAGGACGCTGTTAGAATGTGAAGATTCCGATTCAAGGAAAGATGACAAGAGTGACAGTGAGGCGGAGGACGTTCTAGAAGTACAAGAGGAAAATACCGACGGTGAGTAAGAGGGAGATTCGTCAAACGAATTTGAAGAGGTTTTGCAAACGTCTGCAAACTACTATGTCGGCAAAGACAAAACGACTAGATGGAATAAAAATATGTTACAACTATAACCGCGCTAGAGGAACTAATCTAACTAACTAACTAACTAACTAAAGCACATGGTTATTTTTTGCAGCCTTATGATTGTTGCGGGGATAACTTCTTATATAATACACGGTCTTAATTTACATAATTTCAGTATAAAAAGAAGCTGCATGAAGTTTCTAGAGACGCTTTCATATGATCTCATAATGCCCCATCTTAAAAGCGAGCATTAATTTCAAGTTTGCCAAGAACTCTGAGACAAAGGCTGTTAGAAATGTGCAAACTTGATAATCCAGAACCTTCATTATTAGGTAATAATCAAGCAGGTCATTGTTTATTTTGTTTCTTAAAAAAACAAAAACATTATATAACTGCATGAACTCCAAAAAATATTTTTGTGTATGGTGTGTTCTGATTACTACACAAACAACCCTAATAAATATTTTATTATATTTGTTGGGTACCTACTTCCTATGTAAGAATTTCTTTCAGACATTTTTTTGGTGAGTTTAAACTTAGGTACAATTTGTTACAGTAGCCAGCAAACATCTTGAAATTTTACGGCGTAGTGGGGGAAGTTTGCGCATGTGTCATTCCACCAAAGAGACCAAAATTTTGTATTCTGCGCATTCCCCCACTACGCCAAAAAATTTTAAGAAGTTTGTCCGCAACTATACTTATTTATGATTACTACGCTACTGATTTCGACACGTGTTATTGTCATTAATGAGCGTTAGGCCTTGGGTACGATACGAGCGGCGAGCGTTAATGCGCCAGAGTAGTGAGGGGCGCATTGACGGCATATTGAGCTTATTTATATCGTAGTCGGCGCCTCTTACTACTCTAAATATATTACACTTTGCCGCTCGCTCCTTAATCCAACAAAAATTATCACTAGCGAAAAGGGGCGGGTAGAATTGAAAATGAATTTCCACCAACACTAATCGTATAAAAAAAAATTATGTTAGACGGGCCGAACAATTGAAAACTAGTTCACTAATATAAACTGTACCGATCGTTCGTTCAGAAAAGTGAACTGTTCATATTTTGTACAGTTCGTTCGTTAACGACCCACCTCTAGTAGGCGTCGGCAATAGTTTGACAAATGCCATTTACTAATTGCGTCTCGTTATAGATAGGGGGTACCAGGACCATGAACCGTGATGTCCAAGATGTTCTTCACGTCAAGCCCGAGCCAGGGTCTGCCGCCGAGAGCGGCGATGAAGAGTTCTCGGCTGATATAGACATATCATATCCCGACATCAAGCAGGAGTGCTCGGAGTACTCGAGGAGGGCCGACCAGCGCGCCGGTGAGAAGATGCTTCATTATTCATTCATTCTCAGAGATATGAGGTTATCGGATTTCGAAAACCAAAAAGCAGTTTTTTATTTTCATTTATAAGGTTATCTTTAAACCTGTAGTACTTTGACCGCTCGGGCGGCTCGCGAGACAGTAACTACGGAAAAGTATAATAATTTAAATTACATCAAGGTTTAACTTAGGAATGGGGTGTCTTGGGGAAAGCTCTATTAAAACCCCATTCTGAGTGTGTCACAAGGTCAAAATACAATTTAATAATAACTTGGGATTGTGTATTTACTTCAGTGTGCTTGGCTTATATATATTACGTGACACTTAAATATTTCATATTGTCCACTGTTTGTGCTGTCTCTGTTTCCATCAGTACACTTTGGTTTACCGATCGTTGGTAATACATGATTTTAATGTTTCAATTCTATGAACCTGAGCTCGATTTCTAGGGCCATATCTACGTACGTTTATATTTCATCTCAAGTATTTTATTTATTTCATTTTGGATGTGGTTTGTAAGGAGGCTAATTGTGGTGGATTCTGTAAAGAAGGGTAAATGATATGTCATCCTGAAAGAAAACTGTTATTGGTGTACGAAACAAATCAGTCAACTTTTCGTGACAGATGTCATAGATAATACGCTTATCTTATTAGAGATGGTTCGTTCATAAATAATCTGTTCTTTTTGAACTGTTAACTTTTACGAATACAACGGGTACCTAAAAGAAACAGAACTTATTTTTTAAAAATTTATATACTTAATTTTAAAACAAAAAACGTTCAATCCCCTTCAAAGTACTCTGCACCGGCACTAATACACTTATCCAATCTTTTATTCCATTGCTCAAAACAGTTTTTTAATTCGTCTTCTGTGATACCCGATAGCGCCTCCGTCGTTTTTTCTTCACTTCAATATTGTCAGCAAAACGCTTTCCTTTCATGTCTCTTTTCATTCGGGGATATAAAAAAAGTCGCAGGGGCAAGGTCGGGTGAGTAAGGAACAGTGATGCCATTTTTGGTCAAAGATTGGCGCACAGAAGGCTGTGTGAGCAAGGGCGTTATCGTGGTGGAAAAACCAATCGCCCGACTGCTACAGATCAGGCCTCTTCTGCCGCAAACTGTTGCGTAATCTTTTCAAATCAGCCATTAGCAAAACGACAAGCACACAAAACAACTGTCACTAAAAAATTCACACAAGACTCGGGAATGATGGCTCTATATACCCGGCAGAACGCGGTACTACAAAAATTCGACCCACCACAACATCAGTTCTGTTTCTTTTGGGTACCCCCTCGTAAACAAACTATTCGGTTCACTTTCACCAACGATCCTTCAACTGTGTGGTCATTGTGTGTCAATCAATTGTGTGGTCGGCTGTGAAAAAAAGATAATAAAAAATGAATAATCTAAAAATGCTTCTTACTAGCGACTCATATTTTGTGTAATAATGGTTATTGTAATTTCATTTTTTACTCGTAACAGAATCCGAAATATATGTTTCCATCTTTGCAAATAAACAAAAAACTTGTCCACTTTTAAGAATGGAATTTTGACAGGGGCCGTACCAAATTTGGCGTAAAACAATAAATATTTACTTTGCAGATCTCTTGAGAATACACGATTCTTTTAAGGACAAATCAACTGGGCCTTCGCCCTCCTCTGGACACCAGCCGGATTTGCTGAGTATCGCTGAAAAGAAGATGTTTTTGTGTTCGCAGTGCAATTATTTATGCAATAGAAAATCATACTTAAAAAGACATAGTCTTACGCACTCTGGTGAAAAACCGTTCTCATGTTCGCAGTGCAATTATTCTTGCAATCGAAAGTCAAGTTTAAAATTACATGTTCTTAAGCACACTGGAAAAAAAGTTTTTTCTTGTTCGCAGTGCAATTATTCTTGCAATCAAAAGTCAAATTTAAAAGTACATGTGCTTAACCACACTGGAAAAAAACCCTTTTCATGTTCGCAGTGCAATTATTTTTGCAATCAAAAGTCGTCTTTAAAAGTACATGTGCTTAAGCACACTGGTGAAAAACTATTTTCATGTTGGCGATGCAATTATTCGTGCAATACAAAATCACATTTAAAAAGTCATACTCTTACGCACCTTGGTGAAAAACTGTTTTCTTGTTCGCAGTGCAATTTTTCATGCAATACAAAATCAAGCTTTAAATGTCATACTCTTACGCACTCTGGTGAAAAACTGTTTTCTTGTTCGCAGTGCAATTATTCTTGCAATCACAAGTCACGTTTAAAAGTACATGTTCTTAAGCACACTGAAAAAAATGTTTTTTCATGTTCGCAGTGCAATTATTCTTGCAATTACAAGTCAAGTTTAAAAGTACATGTGCTTAACCACACTGGAAAAAAACTTTTTTCATGTTCGCAGTGCAATTATTCTTGCAATCTAAAGTCAAATTTGAAAGTACATGTGCTTAAACATACTGGAGAAAGGCTATTTTCATGTTCGCAGTGCGATTATTCGTGCAATTACAAGTCAAGTTTAAAAGTACATGTGCTTAACCACACTGGAAAAAAACTTTTTTCATGTTCGCAGTGCAATTATTCTTGCAATCAAAAGTCAAGTTTAAAAGTACATGTGCTTAACCACACTGGAAAAAAACTTTTTTCATGTTCGCAGTGCAATTATTCTTGCAATCAAAAGTCAAATTTTAAAGTACATGTGCTTAACCACACTGGAAAAAAACTTTTTTCATGTTCGCAGTGCAATTATTCTTGCAATCAAAAGTCAAATTTTAAAGTACATGTGCTTAAACATACTGGAGAAAGGCTATTTTCATGTTCGCATTGCGATTATTCTTGCAATCGAAAGTCAGATTTAAAAAAACACGTTCTTACGCACTCTGGTGAAAAACTGTTTTCATGTTCGCAGTGCAATTATTCTTGCAATTACAAGTCAAGTTTAAACTTACATGTGCTTAACCACACCGAAAAAAAACTTTTTTCATGTTCGTAGTGCGATTATTCTTGCAATCAAATATCAAATTTTAAAGCACATGTGCTAAAGCACACTTGATAGAAAGTAATAATATTATACATATAAAACTAAACTTAAAGTCATTCTCTTGGGCACTCTGGTGAAAAACTGTTTTCATGTTCGCAGTGCAATTATTCTTGCAATCATATTGCAATTAAAAGTACATGTGCTTAAGCACACCGGATAAAATCTTTTTTCGTGTTCATGAAACAACACTTAAAAGCCATACCTTAACGCACTTAAGAGAAAAACTGCTCGCAGTGCAATTTTTCGTGCAAATCGAAGTCAATATTTAAAGTACGTTTACGAAAGCACAGTGGTAAAAAAGTTTTTTTGTCTTTCACACTGCACTTATTCGTAGTCACAAATCACACTTAAAAGTAATATACTTTCACCACTGGGACATAACTTTTTTATTGTTCACGGTGCACTTATTACACCTGCATTCAAAATTTGAATTGAAATGAATAAGAAGGTATATTTTTATTGAGTGTTATTTTTAACGAACACTGTATATTGCAAAAAAAATACTGAATTTTTTATTTTGTTTGGATCACAGGAATATTGTATACATTTTTAAATATTTATAAATTTTCCAAAGAAAAGTGTTTTACTTCAATTTAAATAGTATGCTTATAAAGGCATTAAAGTCAGAAAAATACGGTGAGTATATAAATACTCAAAACATAAAACTATTTATGAAATAATATTTTTAGTGAAATTTCAGTTAAACATTAAGGCGGTACATACATTTTTCAAGCTGTCAAAGTGGCGATATGTGTCGGATAGATCATGCTACTTCAATACGAGGTCGAGACATGAACAAACGTCATATCAGATAAACCTTGCAAGAGCGTATTTTTTACGCGTCCCCTTGTGAGATAGAAAGGTTGCGAGGAAACGAGACAACCATATGGAGTACCGGCGTTTAAAATATATGGGAACGCAAGTCATGCTCGCGTAATATTATTAGAATTTTAAATGTTTTAAGTCTAGAATATAAAAAAGCGTTTGTATATTTCTCCAATAATTTAGGTGTTGTAAAAAAAAAGTAAACAACAATTTTTCTTATATCACTGTTTCTTAATTTAAAACTTTGGTCGAATAAGCAGATTTAGATATTATTTTGACTTCCGACTGAAATGTCAAAACACCTTTGAAAATAATTGAATTTAAATAATTTTTATTTGAAATAAACAAAAAACTACTACAACAATATGTATTGAATTAAAAATAAAATTAAAAACCATTTATCTATATTTTAAAAATTATCTCGTAAATTAATATCTTACTTGACTTTCAAATAACAATGACATCAACACTTAATATAGCGAACAATAGCGAGTTCAGCGAGCAAGTCAGCAAAAGTGACATGCGTTCAATGTTAGGTTATGAGTAGAAATGCAATTTAATACGAAACTAGTTAAAAAAAACATTATAATCTGCGATTGCTTTCGAATATATAATATGATATTATTTTGAACTAAAGTCAAATTTGGCATAAAAACACGTTTTAAAGTGATTTTTTTTATGAAAAAATGATCGGACCACATGAGTGCGTCCGCCCCTCCCGGATGGCGCGCGGATTGTGATCTCCAGACTGCGTAATATTTTGAGACATTTCATACTATAGAATTTGTATTTTTAAATATTAAGTAACGTGTTTTTTATAAAAAAAATGAAGACTCAAAGTGCGAATATAGAAACAATATATCGTTTAAAATCATCTTTTTATATGAATAAACAACATTTGAAAATGACCAAAAATCGTAAATATTTTAAGCATGTTTGAAAAATGATATCTTTTTTAATATTGAATATTTCTTAATTTCCTACGTACGGATTCTAGATAATTAAGTAAACTTTATATGTATGAAAAAAACATATTATGCTTACATATAAATTTTAAACGAAACACTCTTTGCCCGGGAACATTAAAAAAGTTTTTTTTGCCGCGGCCTGTGGATTAATGCCTATATTTTTCTTAATTATTGTAAATAATGTTCAATTTATTACTTTTATATAAGAATAAAGGTTCTATCTAAGTTATCACCCTTAAAAAATTGCAATCTACCATATACATTCTGATATAAATGAATAATAAAAACCCACATTTTCGTAAAAAACGCCGAAATACGCATTTGCAGTGAATGTACCGCCTTAAAAGCCTCAACAACCGGCGAGCTTGCATGCGAAGATGTATGAATGTGGATGAGGCGAGAGTTGTATATCAGGACAGAAGAGTGTGGCGCTCTATCTTCTCTGTCTATCCCACGGGGAACGTAGTGATGGTAAGTAAGTAAGTAAGTATGTTCTTAAATTTAGATTCAGTGTAAAGGACCAATTAAAGAAAATAATTGGATTTATACATTTTATTGCATAAATAATATAAAAATCAAAATGCCTATTATACATAAAAATATGTAGAACAAATATAATTTTCCCATCGCAGGCTGGTAGTACCAAGGAGACCTGGAGCCACCAAATTTGCCACCAAGGAGCCACCAAGGAACGTGCTTTCAGCTTTGCGGGCCCAGCTATGTGGAATCAGCTGCCTCCAGTGCTGCGATCCATGGAGAACCAGGAACTCTTCAAGAAGAGCCTAAAAACTCATTTTTTCGGGATGTCGCACCTGTAAAGCGCCCTTGAAGCGTCTCTTACGCTAAAACGGCGCTATATAAATTAACACAAATATAAACATAAACATCGGTGGAAATTGATTAATTATATAAATTGTTTAAAATCAGCTTAAGTGGGAATACTTTACCTAGACATTTCGAAAAATTCGATTTTTAAATTTTTGCATTTTCTTAAAGCTTGCAGTCTTAAGAATATCTGGTGAAAACTTCAAGCAAAAATTTAAAAAAATAACAAAGTTTTAGCCGATAATAGTGGCACCTCTTTGTTGACAACGCGCTGCGCCGCACGGCGCCACGATACACGCAGGTAGTTGCCAGTCGGGCTCTTTCATAATAGAAACGTAAGACCTGTTTCTATTATTTTTGTGAAGAGTGCTCGATGATATGGGAATTCTACGCAAAGGGAAGGAGACCTATATTATGAACCTGGAATCGATGGTTTAAAATGGATTAAAGGTGATTTTTAAATTGTTCACCTAAATAAACATGCTCTAATCCCGAGATAAAAATCAAATATCCAAACCAATTGAAATTGCAATATTGGCTAGGAATCGTATTCACTATTTACGATCAGTGGCGATAACTGTTTATTTATGGCACGCTGATGAGGATTTATGTTGGAGTGTGAATCGGATTCTATCATAAATTAATTTAGATTAGCTATCTCCTGTATTTTGAAGACCTCCAGAAGTTTGCTTTTGATGTAGAGCAATTCATTTTCACCGCGCGACGGATTCGTAAATATTCTAAAATTAGGGTGACATTAAATAGCAAACACGGCTGCCACGGCAGATTAGTTTCCCCGCAAGTTTATGTATCTGGCCGATCGATAAATATGGTTCAATCAACGGGAGAGTAACACCCAGGGGAAGTACATCTCTTGGCAATCAACTTCCGCGCAACGCTAAACGACGGAAATGCGTCCATTTTGTAAGGTAAATGTGCCACATTACGGGATGTTAAGGCATATCGTACTTTAAGGATGATTCCTAGAACAAATATAATTTTCCCATCATTGGAAATTGATAATTTATATAAATTATATCCCACATAAAAATATACACAAAGCCACGTGGAAACACCCAAACGGCAGAACAAATAACCAAATAGACCATATACTTATAAGTGCTAGACATAAATCAAATCTAATGGATGTCCGCACTTATAAGGGAGCTAATGTTGACTCTGACCATTTTCTCGTTGCAAGTCGACTGCGGTTTGTGATGGCTCCTCTTCTTCGCCTTTCAGCTCGATCCTACTCCTAACTGAGTTTACGCCTTGTTAGAGGCAAACAAGCTATCTATCTACGTCGGGTGAAGGCTCTACGGCTTTTAACGTAGTATTTCCAAACACCCTCGCTTTATTCAAGACCTCCCCAGTTCACGTTGTGTATTTTTTTGTTTCGAACTATAGGGGATGAATTGGTTTA
>JADDOH010007303.1:0-44522 GCA_016648135.1 Agrypnia vestita | reverse complement strand
TTTAAGATCTTTATCCCAACACTTAATAGACGATAATAAAAATTAAAAATGTCCAGAGCGGATTTTGTAATTCTACGGCTCAAATATACTGTATTGAAAGATGATATAAATAAGATTATTTCTTACAAACGTATTCATTTCTTCATCCACAGCGTCCTGATGAAATATTCGGCGTTACTGCGTATTCAAATCTTCCCATCTTGACATTTGACAGTCTTTAAGATCTTTATTCCAACACTTAATAGACGATAATAAAAATTAAAAATAAACGAGACAGCTTTACGTCGGTGTTTGTTTCTGTAAGTTTCTACATGAGATAGATATAGAGGGAGGGAGAAAGATGTAAATTGTTATCTGTCAAATGTCAAGATGGGAAGATTTGAATCGCAGTAACGCCGAATATTTCATCAGGACGCTGTGGATGAAGAAATGAATACGTTTGTAAGAAACAATCTTACTTATATCATATTTTAATACAGTGTATTTGAGCCATAGAATTCCATAATCCGCTCTGGACATTTTTAATTTTTATTATCGTCTATTAAGTGTTGGGATAAAGATCTTAAAGATCCAGACATTGTTATTTTCAGAATCGGGCCGATTATCAAAACGCTACGCAATTATAGATAGCGCTGTTCTTATATATGATATGGTTTGGTATTAATAAAACTAGATGAATATAATTAATAGAAAAACAAAAACATATATTTTATTAGAAAAATGGTTCGGAAAGCAAGCGCCGCACATCAGTAGGGTAGGGTTATTTTAAAATAAGTCTAAGTTATACTTTTTTGCGAGTGCGTTAAATTTGTGTTAAGTTCGCCACAAATAGGAATTTTGCATGTAGTTTGTAGAAACAAGGGAAGTAAAAAGAAGAGGGTTACTTTTTGGAACTTTAGGATGAACATTAATAGAGATCTTTGATAATAATTCAGGGCAATATAACAAAAAATAGCCTGAGGCTATTTTTAGCAAAATAAATAAGTCTGCTATTTCGCAACGTTTTTGCAGAGGCAGTAGGTGATGTTTTTTTGCATATTTATAAATAATACCTCTCGTGTAAAATTCAATTTCAGACGATAACACATAAATAAAACGGATATTGTATACGAACCGTATATTTTATTGAGAATAAAATTTCGACGTTTCTCTGAAGTCTGCGTCATCAGAAGAGCGTCCTCTTACGGCAGAGGTGTAGAGGTATTGTTTTATTATGTTATTTGCTAGATATTTTAGAAACCTTAGCGATTAATAGTAACAAAAATGTAATCTATAAATTAAAACTCTTTTACATCCCTTCTTCTGCGCCTAATGACCACGCCCACTGTTATTCAAATAAGTATTCCTTGTGTTTTTTTGAAGATATTTATATTATGTTATATTATGATAATTTACAAGATACACTTGTAAATATACACAATGACTTCTTGTACAATTATTATTAATCTATTTGATATTAAATTGATAATGCTATTGTCTTGAAAAAATGTACTGCTTATATACTAACAAAATGAGCAGTAATTGATTTATAATTGATATGATACTGACGTCAATTTAATAATATAAATATTTACAATATGTGTGTTGCACAATGATAATTGAGTAGTTGACAATATGAATAGTTAATACAGTATTTAAAAGTAAAACTCTTTAGTAAAGTGATTATTATCATTATATTTTTTTTCGCTTTTTTGCATTCCTTCCGTTTATGAACATAAAGTTCGTTCACACAGGAATTTTTGCGTGTTGTTTTTTTATTTATTTTTTTGTTATTATTATGTTATATTATTATTTTATTATTATTATTATTATTATTATTATTATTATTATATTTTTATGTAAATATTATATTTTCCAATTTTTACGGAAAAACTCTTTTCTTTGTGTAATGAGAACTTTTCCGTAATATAGCAATTTTTTTGATTTTTCGAATGATTTTTTTTCAATTTAGAGTCTTCTAAGAGTAAAGAAATTTTTTTATTTGTATAGAACTAACTTTATAGTGTAATATTTTTCAAGAATAATTTATGCATACTTACTGCAAACTTTTTGAATTTAGACACTGCCTACTGTGTAGGGAGTAAAGGATAACAGCAGTGTTCCATAAGACTTTTTCATAAAAATTGTTACCGACATTAATATTTTCTTACATATAAAAAAAATGCAACAAGCGTTCTCACAAAAGCGATCTATAGTAGAAGCTATAATAATTATAGGCAAGAATAATTCAAACAAGCTGACGTTGGCTATTAATGAATCTACACATTCCTAGATTTTGTATTAAAGACACTAACCGAATAAAAAGAAAACGAAGCAATGTGAATGAATAAAAAAAAAATGTGCACTAGCTATAAATGTAAAGATACATTTAATTTTCGCCCTGAATGCCTGACCGAACAGATTTTTTCCTATTATTAGGTCCTTACATATAAAATTGGCGTTTTGCCGTACTGGCAAATTTGATCTCAAATATCTTCTCTTTGGTTAGGAATTCCAAATCCAAATTTATACAGCTATTTACTCATGTATTTGTGTTTTGAAAATTATAATTCATTTGTTTTTCCTCAATTGTTTTTTTCTTTGCGTCACTCAGTTTACAAAATGAAAAACTTGAAATATCGCGTTATTTAGGAGTACGAGTTCCACCGTGGCACCAGTGCTGCAGAAACGGCTCGAAGGATTAATGGTGTGTATGGCGACGGTGCCGCAAAAGAAAACACAGTGCGTTTTTGGTTCCAACGTTTTCGTTCTGGAAATTTCGACCTGCAGAACAAACCCCGTGGACGGCCGGAGACCAAAGTTGATAATGAAGAATTGAAGGCTATTGTGGAAGCGGAATCCATCGCAAACCACATCCGAGTTAGCTGCAGGCTGCGGTGTTAGTGATAAAACTGTTTTAATCCACTTGAAGCAAATTGGTAAGGTGAAAAAGCTTGAAAGGTGGGTACGTCACGAATTGAGTGAAGCAAATCAACAAACGCGCGTTGACTGCTGCGTTGCATTACTCAACCGGCCCAATAATGAAGGGATTTTAAATCGAATCATTACCTGTGATGAAAAGTGGATCCTGTACGATAATCGGAAGCGCTCATCGCAATGGCTGAACCCTGCCGAACCAGCCAA
Source organism: Agrypnia vestita (assembly GCA_016648135.1). NCBI lineage: Eukaryota > Metazoa > Arthropoda > Insecta > Trichoptera > Phryganeidae > Agrypnia > Agrypnia vestita. The sequence continues at coordinate 41,399 of JADDOH010007303.1, read as the reverse complement.
ACCATGCCCCAAGCGAAAATTGACTCCAAAAAAGTTACTTGTGAGCGTTTGGTGGACTAGTGCTGGTGTCGTTCACTACAGCTTTCTTAAATCTGGCCAGACGATTACGGCAGATGTCTATTGTCAGCAACTGCAAACCATGATGGAAAAGCTAGCTGCTAAACAACCGAGGCTGGTTAATCGCTCTAGGCCACTGCTGCTTCATGATAACGCTAGACCACACACTGCACAACAGACGGCTACCAAATTAGAGGAACTTCAATTGGAATGTCTAAGACATCCACCGTACTCTCCGGACCTTGCCCCAACAGATTACCATTTTTTTCGAAATTTGGATAACTTCTTGCAAAGGAAAAAATTCAACTTCGATGGGGCAGTCCAAACCGCCTTCAAAGATTTTATTGATTCCCGTCCGAATGGTTTTTTTAGTAAAGGGATCGATGAACTACCTATGAGATGGCAAAAGTGCATAGATAGCAATGGTACATACTTTGATTAAATAAATATATTATAATAAAAAAAAAATCGGCTTTATGTTCCTCCCATACTAAACGCCAATTTCATATGTAAGGACCTAATATTTGTTTACATTTACATTAAGAGTGTTATGTAAAAGTGCATAGCACGGTATGGTTCATACATTTTGAGATTTTAACTGCTTCAGCTTGAAATGTCAAAATTATGTATTATATTTTCTATATTTTTTTGTTTTTTATCACTTATCCTAAAATCCTACGCCTTTGATAAACATTATATCATGTTGATTAAAAATAAATATGTAAAATATATATGAAAAAAATAACCCAACAGACGAAATTTAGACGTGTAATTACAGAGAATGTATTGTAAAATATCTGAATAAGATAAGATATGCAATTATAATAATTTTTGAAAAATAATTATTTTGGTGAATAATATTGACCAGATATATTGTTGGGTGAGTGTAAACGCACTACATGACATTTGTCATTGAAAAAACAGTGGTGTGTTTATGGAGAAAACTAATGGGTTTATGGGGGTAAATGACAATGAATTATCCCAAAAAACATTCTCTTAAGAATTTTAAATATTGGCTAAATTTTTAGCACCAAAGATGATGTCGAAGAAAATCGTTCAGCAGTCAAAGTGTTAACCTAATAAAAAACGGTATTACTTAATTGTCTAAACATAATATATTTATTACCTGATGAATATATACATTTTATTATATAATTCTCTGTACATGTAAAATGTAATGATACTCCTCTCCTACACACGAGTTTATGTCACTCATGAAGAGAAATATACCTCATAAGTAACTATATCTATATGGTAAAAAAAAATGTATTTATTTATTTATTTATTTAATACACGGTACAACGTACCATTAAAAAAACAATGCATATAAAGATGTTTAGATTGATAGGTAATAATAAAAAAAGGAGATAAGGTATAATTCTATCAAAAACAATTAATAAAGTGATATATAAAGAAAAATAAAACATTAAGTGAATAACATAAAGTATAACAAAATTACATCAAATGAAATAATAGTTATGAAATCAAATATGAAAGTCAACAATCAATAAAACTACAACAAATTACAATTATTTAAAAAAAAAAAAAAAATGATAGCCTGTTGATATTGTACAAAAAAGAAAAAGAAGCTGATCTCATTCCGTTTTCAAAAATATTACAATTTGAAAATTGCTATAAAATAAAATGAAAATATTGACTTTGTGCTTTTAAATAAAATAGTCTGAATAAGACTTTTTTAATATTTAGATTATTTTAATATTTCAGTTAAATGAAAATTAAAACTTAAAATTTCATTCATTACCATATTGCATATGTCACTGGAATTAATCATAAATCAAAATCTATGATTCTCTATGTAATAATGTCCGTCACTAACACTATCAGATGGAACAAATAATGATGAGGTGTATACAATGAGAAAAAAAAGTATAATCATCTACATAACAATATTAACTACTTATTATATAATAATGAGTTATAGCAAGCAAAAAAAACTTAATTCTCTATTTAATATTGTTCATCAAACATCCTTGAAGCGTCTTTCATGCAAAAAACTATTTCACGCTATATAAATCATCACAAACATAAACATCATCACCGACATTCATCCGTATTCTGAAAATAACAATGTCTGGATCTTTAAGATCTTTATCCCAACACTTAATAGACGATAATAAAAATTAAAAATGTCCAGAGCGGATTTTGTAATTCTACGGCTCAAATATACTGTATTGAAAGATGATATAAATAAGATTATTTCTTACAAACGTATTCATTTCTTCATCCACAGCGTCCTGATGAAATATTCGGCGTTACTGCGTATTCAAATCTTCCCATCTTGACATTTGACAGTCTTTAAGATCTTTATTCCAACACTTAATAGACGATAATAAAAATTAAAAATAAACGAGACAGCTTTACGTCGGTGTTTGTTTCTGTAAGTTTCTACATGAGATAGATATAGAGGGAGGGAGAAAGATGTAAATTGTTATCTGTCAAATGTCAAGATGGGAAGATTTGAATCGCAGTAACGCCGAATATTTCATCAGGACGCTGTGGATGAAGAAATGAATACGTTTGTAAGAAACAATCTTACTTATATCATATTTTAATACAGTGTATTTGAGCCATAGAATTCCATAATCCGCTCTGGACATTTTTAATTTTTATTATCGTCTATTAAGTGTTGGGATAAAGATCTTAAAGATCCAGACATTGTTATTTTCAGAATCGGGCCGATTATCAAAACGCTACGCAATTATAGATAGCGCTGTTCTTATATATGATATGGTTTGGTATTAATAAAACTAGATGAATATAATTAATAGAAAAACAAAAACATATATTTTATTAGAAAAATGGTTCGGAAAGCAAGCGCCGCACATCAGTAGGGTAGGGTTATTTTAAAATAAGTCTAAGTTATACTTTTTTGCGAGTGCGTTAAATTTGTGTTAAGTTCGCCACAAATAGGAATTTTGCATGTAGTTTGTAGAAACAAGGGAAGTAAAAAGAAGAGGGTTACTTTTTGGAACTTTAGGATGAACATTAATAGAGATCTTTGATAATAATTCAGGGCAATATAACAAAAAATAGCCTGAGGCTATTTTTAGCAAAATAAATAAGTCTGCTATTTCGCAACGTTTTTGCAGAGGCAGTAGGTGATGTTTTTTTGCATATTTATAAATAATACCTCTCGTGTAAAATTCAATTTCAGACGATAACACATAAATAAAACGGATATTGTATACGAACCGTATATTTTATTGAGAATAAAATTTCGACGTTTCTCTGAAGTCTGCGTCATCAGAAGAGCGTCCTCTTACGGCAGAGGTGTAGAGGTATTGTTTTATTATGTTATTTGCTAGATATTTTAGAAACCTTAGCGATTAATAGTAACAAAAATGTAATCTATAAATTAAAACTCTTTTACATCCCTTCTTCTGCGCCTAATGACCACGCCCACTGTTATTCAAATAAGTATTCCTTGTGTTTTTTTGAAGATATTTATATTATGTTATATTATGATAATTTACAAGATACACTTGTAAATATACACAATGACTTCTTGTACAATTATTATTAATCTATTTGATATTAAATTGATAATGCTATTGTCTTGAAAAAATGTACTGCTTATATACTAACAAAATGAGCAGTAATTGATTTATAATTGATATGATACTGACGTCAATTTAATAATATAAATATTTACAATATGTGTGTTGCACAATGATAATTGAGTAGTTGACAATATGAATAGTTAATACAGTATTTAAAAGTAAAACTCTTTAGTAAAGTGATTATTATCATTATATTTTTTTTCTCTTCTCCTTCGTTTTAAATATTTATAATTTTTTTATCTTATTTGGAAAACTACTGTTAGACTAATGTATTAATTTATACGAGTATAATGTATTTGTCTAATTATCTTATTTGGAAAACTACTGCTAGACTAATGTATTAATTTATATAATGAATTTATCTAATTATCTTATTTGGAAAACTACTGTTAGACTAATGTAATTTATATAATGTATTTATCTAATTTAACTTTTTGTTGTATTAATTTAATTAAAATATTTGTATTGTATCAATCTAATTAAAAAATTTATAATGTACTAATTTACTTGAACTTTAAATCATTAATTAATTATATATACTAATGAGTACCTATATTCGAATATTGTGTTTTAAAATGAAATATTTAACTTGCCCTAAAACAGGCCAGCCTAGTTGGGTAGTTACATATTTTATCATATGATTGTATGATAAATTATTATTGTATAATTATATTTGTAATGTAATGTTATGTTAAATAAATAGAAATAGTATGTTTCATTATACAAAAATAATATTATAGGACATAACACCACATACCCACTGGACTATAATCTCCAGCCCACTCCTCACGCCGTACTTTATCTTAAGTTAAGTATTAGTAACATTACTGAAGATGATGCGTTAGGATCGAAAAAGTTCAAAAAATTACAATGCAGAACGTTGAATAAAATCAGTTTGTTGCATATACACATCTAACTATCTCTTCAGCAAGTCACCAAATATTAATTTAAAGTAATTACTCTTATTGGCCAAATATGTATGTTTACCCGTCTACTGTGTGCTACCAATATCTCGTTATTTTAGGAATAGGAGGAATACAATGTTATTTATATTAATACAGTTAACAGCTGATTGCGTTGTAGAGTACACCATTGTCTGTCAGACATCTCGTCCCCGTACGTTTGAATTTAATTTTAAATTATTTAATAAAATCGAGTGTATAACAATTTTGGTTTTATATTAAATGTAAACATCGCGCGTATTGTGTGTGCAGTTCACCGGCAACGAAGGAAATTATAAAATTTCATAACAAAAATTTTTGAAATTTCAAAACTTTATTTGTTAGAAAAAATCTTGTGTTGTAATTTTTGTAGGTTGGTACATGGTATGATTTATTTATTTTTTAAACTCAAATTTTGAAGATCTTTTCTTTGTTTACACAATTAAATTACTAACAATGAATTAATCTTTCACGTAAAAAATCTGCGGGCGAAAGGAACAACCTAATTAGTCAATAAAATCGAGTTAACAAAACAACCTAATTAGTCAATAAAATTGAGTTAAGTGTGCAGAGTCGTTCTTCAGATACATATCTAGCATGGAAAAAATATTGTAGATGAGGCAGATAATAAAATAATTCGCGATTATTTTTAAGTTTTTGATAAAGGACAAATGGAATGGTTAATTATTTGAAAAATTTTGGCAAACAAAAACGACATTAGTCAACTTGGTTCAAAGATCGTTTTCAAAAAAAAAAAAAAAAACTACTACTATGAAAATAAGATAAAAACAAGTGAAATTAAAAATTAAATTTTGACTCTTCTGAAAACCTGAAGACCGTTGTTCCTTTTGCCTACAGAAATTCACAATTTTTTAAACCCAACATGATTATTTGTGATTTTTACATATACAGGCCAAAATGTGAACAGTTACGGAGATAAGCGATATCAATGTTTGGATTTTTTATTCGCTTTAATACAAGTCAAATAAAATTATTAAAACATTGCAGAAATTCGAAAAAGATTTTTTTTTGTCATTTTATTTGATTTTATTTTATTTATTAGTTTGTAAATATTTGCAGATATGAAAAAAATGTTTATATGTATGAGAGTGTAAATAGACAGTAATGAATTTATGAACTTATATCCTAGCATATTCCACATAATAATTTTTTTGAAATAATACACAATTCATTTATTTTGGCGTGTTGTGACGATACATTATAAAACCAAATTAAATCGATGGAATATTATTATTTCTCTTGTAGAAAGGTAAAATAACTAGATTTCAACTAACTTTAACTTGTCTTATATCTGATGTTGAAGTTATTTCATATCATAGAAGTTATATAAATTGAAGTTATTATATATTGAAGTTGAAGCATAAAATAGTGTACAGGTATACCATAATTATGGCTTATGTATGTGCCCATGTGGAGGTTTGCTACGAGTCGAATGGTTATCAATCCCGCCTGCGGTTTGTCCCGTTTTGTTTGAGTCTGAGTGATCGATGTCCGTTGTCTTGAGAGAGACCTGGGCAGGGCCCGAAACGCTCATTGATGTATCAAGGTCAGGAAAGAGTTATATACCTAAGAGCCTGTCCAGATTTTTCCAGTCCAGTTTTACGCGCAAGTCCACTCGCGCGTTCCAATTTAGATTGCGTCCAGATGCCGCGTTTTACGCGCGAGATCACTCTCGCGTTTCAATTTATATTGCATCCAGATATGCAAAAAATTGTTTTATTTCAGTAGTTATTTCAGTATTTATTTATTTTTATTTATTTATTTAATGTTCATGGAAGACCAACAGCACAACAAAGAAGCATAGAAAACATTGATATAATATAGATGGCCAATTACAGGTCTCCACATTTAGAAATATGTTAGTAATGATAAATATTTATGAATTAAACTAAGGCATATTAAAAATTATATAGAAAGAAAGAATAAAAAATTTAAAAAAATGGAAAAGAAACTTAATTATTAGCAGAAAAACATAGGCATGTTAAAAAATAATACAAAGAGAAAAAGAGACTTAATTTATTAGCAGAAAAACATAGGCATGTTGAAAATAGTACAAAAAGAATGAACAAGAGAAAAAGAGACATAATTATTACGTAGAAAAAAATTCAGCACTCAAAATTTTTCTTAATCTTGTGTGGCTGCACTCGAACAGATCAATATCCAATAATCTTATCAGTTTATTGAATGCATCGCATACCCTCAAGAAATATGAATTACGACGATTCGCAACGGGACGCAACAATGAGGCCCGAGTATCTCCACACGCGCGGCGCTCGCGCGTAGCACACGTTTTACGCGCGAGTGAGCGAACGCGCGTTAGCATCTGGACGGGATGTATGTAGCTCCAGTATCTCGAAAACGCGCGAGTGCAACTCGCGCGTAAATCGCCCCATCTGGACAGGCTCTAAATGTTCTTCTGTTATTTTTATTAAGGCATGTAAAATGTATATGGCCCTAGCATTCGTGAAGAATCGAATATTTAATTGGCTTTTAATTTAATTAAGTTTTATCTGGCAGACGCTGGTGACGCAACACGCAATCATTCGGGATATTGTGGTTGGACAGCAACGTTCTTAGTAAATAAAATACATTACTGCCATTCAAACGTGCTGTGTGAGTTGATTTATTTAAAACAATTGTAGTATTTTAACACTGTTTTTTTGCCACACCGGTATCAGCCAATGGTGGCTCTTCATCTTCAGATTGATGCATTATTCTTTTAAGCTAGAGAATTTATGCACTTTTACTTAAGGGGTGTTTAGTAGCGGGTGTATATAGTATTTATGTAGTAGTAAATGTTTCTTTTTCTTATTCTTTAAGTGTCTTGTCGGGTCCCCGCGATCACCCGAAAGAAGCCATCTCTATCTTCAGTAGCTCTCAGCAGCTGCTCCACTCTTCTTACCCTGGTCCATTCTCGGATATTTCTCAGCTAGGATAGCTGTTTCCTTCTGTTTCCTCTGCGGCCTTCAGTCTTTCCTTCGATAACCAACTGAATTAGGGTAATTTTCTCCCTCTCAATATGTGACCAAAATAGGATGTTATTTATTTGAGAAAACAAACAAACTTTGTATAATCCACACTAATTATTATTAAAATCAATTGGTTTATAGTTTATGCTTATATATTTATATCAATGTGTTTTATACATTTATATTTATATCAAATTGTTTTATAGAAAGTTTTTTAGTTTTTTCAAATTAATAATTATGTACACAAAGATAACGCCATAAATTTCAAAAATAAAAATACATTTTTGGACATTGGTTCTATGTAAACTTCAGTGTTAGTTATCATGTCGGTCTAGTATATCCTTAACATTCACATTTGGCACGCCTGTGTAGTGGTTTATAGTGCCAACCATAAAGGTTAGTAAAAGTTTAATGATATATATATAATTTTAAAAGTTTGGTGATAATTTGATTCTTACGTTGGGATATTGGTCCCCTTATTTGTTGTTTAGCATTATTACTAGGAATTTTTCATTGCATTATATTATTCTTAGCATAGGTACTAGGTGATTTAGTGAGCTGTTTTAGCTGGCTTCAAGATCTTTTAAAATTTTAAATCTCAATTTTTCTTGTCTTATTTGGTTTTATTGAGAGTATTAATAAAATAATGAATACAGTTAAGAAAGTGATGAAAACTTAAAACCCTGGTTAACTGTGTTTCTTTTGTTGTATTATTCAATATGAGCTTTATATATTTATTAATTGTACCTACATATACAGGATGACCAGAGCTAGAAGCAGAAACTTGGCCTGTAGATTACTGCTTATGAGTCTAAAATGTTCAAGCAACCATGACCTAATATCAATAGTTATGGAGATATGCGATATCAAAATTTGCATTTTTTTTTCAATATTTCTGACTTATTTTTTGCAAAAAGTTGAATTATCATTACAGTAACTTTTGTCGATTATGAAAAATTCATTCGCTTTAATACAAGTTGAATAAAATGATAATAACCTTGCAAAAATTTCAAAAAGTTTATTTTTACAAGGTTTTTATCATTTTATTTAAGTTGTGTTGAATTAAATGAATTTTTAAAAATTGTTATAAGTTACTGTGATGACAGTTAAATTTTTGCAAAAAATAAGTCAGAAATATTGAAAAAAAAAATGCAAATTTTGATATCGCATATCTCCATAACTATTGATATTAGGTCATGGTTGCTGGAACATTTTAGACTCATAACATAGGCAGTAATCTATCAGCAAAGTTCCTGCTGCTACACCCTGTATAATTCATATTTTGATGACGGAACGCAACATTTTGAAAATGTATCTAAACACGCGTTTCGTATCCTAGAAATATATATAGTATAACCCATGTACGGTAGGGGCGAGCAGATATAGATAAACATATATTTAGAAAAAAAATATTCGAATTAAATATACACACTTATTCCTATCAAAATTATTACCAAAGAAATTTTTCTCAGAAAAATACATTTAATTTCAATTTTTTTTTCAAAATATATTTTACCGTCAAAGTCATGCTTCAATATATTTTCTGCATGCACCTGCTGTGTAGGATATGATATTCTGGTTCGAATAAATATTTATGAATTTGTGATGTGGACGTCAATTGATTTTGTTCACAAAGTGTTTGAATTTCATTGCCTAAAGAATATAGTGAACTATCTAACTATGTTACACGCTGTACAATAAATATAGGTAAATTACTGAAAAATGAAAAAAATACACAATAGTTAAACATAAAATTTGTAATATCTAAAAAAATGAGGGTAAACAACACTGTTTTATTCCACTGTATTTATTTTGAATTGTTAGAACATTTTCGGGATTTCTCCCATTGTCAATAACAACACGTTTACAACTAAATTAAAAATAATTCGAGACAGAATTTATAGAGATTGGGTGGGTGTATGGTGGTGGGGGTCGGGGGCGGGGTTAGAATGGATAGGAGTTGAGAGGTTATGGGTGGTATCTAGATGTTAATTATATTTCTATTATTTATTTTATTATTATTTATTTCTAAAATCTCCAAGATGTCCATTCTTCTTCCTTTATTGCACCTATATTGTGTTGTTATTGACAATGGGAGAAATTCCGAAAACGTTTTTACAATTCAAAATAAATATACTGGAATAAAACAGTGTTGTTTACCCTCATTTTTTTAAATATTAAAAATGAATTTCCACAATGCTACAAACAAAAAACTTGAACATTTATAAAATTTGTATTACAAAGTAATTTGAACTACCGTATCAAAAAAGTGGATTGCTCTATGGACAAAAGTAAAAATTAATCAATTAATAAAAATGAGAATAACATATGAGGTCGATATATTCACGGAAATCTACAAGGCTCCTATAGCAGTGGTCAGAGCACTGGCCCCGGAAAGGAGGTGACCCGGGTTCGAATCCCGGTAGTAGCCAAATTATTTTTTCGTGGATGAGATTTTTCTGTATGTCTTTCTAATTGATTAGTTAATTTAGTTTTGAAAAAATATACATTCTCTTTTGAAGAATATAAATGCTACATTTTTAAATATTTCATATATCATCTGTGTGATGTTTTGTTATCGTTCATGATTTTTTTCTGTTGTTTTGATGTCGCCTGCACACACTCACCGAGGCAGGTCAAGAACGAGTGTGTACACGGTGCCCTCGTTTTGCCTCGCACACACTCGCCTCGCCTCGCCCTTTCCCGGCCGCGTGTCTGTGTTTCACAACCGAGTCAAAGGGCCTCGCTTGGTCTCGCGAGGTAGAGCGAGAGCCGCATGTACGCATTCGCCCCTTTAGTTACCCGTCATCTGCTTGAGTGAGATTGTTTTAAAAAATATGCATACTAAGCCTAAATATTATTTTTGGCGATATTAAAACTGTGATAAAATAATAAAATCATAACTTGACAACGTCCTCAAAGATATCTCTGCCTTAGAGCTTCGAAACTGGAGAGAGCTGGCACTAGACCGAGATGAGTGGAGGAAAATTATTAAGGAGGCCAAGACCCACCAAGGGTTTTAGTGCCAAGAGTGATGATGATGATGAATCATAACTTCAAAAATCACACCTTGTTCCATTGCGTTGCAAGGTAACCATCCACTATCCTCGTTTTTTAATAATACATTTCACCAATATTTTAAGTATCACTTCTTCTTATTCTTCATCAGTCTTCGTCTTTCCACTGTTGGATATAGGCCTCTTCCTTATTTTTCCATTCTTCCCTGTTGTTGGCTAATTGTTGCCATTTCTTTCCCCCCACAGCGACAATATCATCGGCCCATCTCTTTTGAGGTCTTCCGATACCTCTTTTTTTTTCCAAGGTCTCCATTTCAGAACTGTGGGAGGCCATCTTGTAGTATCCTGTCTTGCAACGTGTCCTGCTCAATACCATTTTAGCTTCGCTACACGATCCATGATATCCACTACTCTAGTTCTGCGCCTAATTTCGTCGTTTCTAATTCTATCACTTAGGCTTACTCCAAGCATGGATCTCTCCATGGATCGTTGCGTGCATTTGAGCTTTTCTACACTTTTCTTTGTAAGGGCCATAGTCTCTTATCCATACGTCATCACTGGCATTATACATGCTTCAAAGGCTTTTCTTTTTAGGCTAATTGGGATCTCTTTGTTCTCTGTTTGAGTTTGCCAAAAGCAGCCCATCTCATTCCTATTCATCTTCATCTTAAGTATCACAGCACGTGATGAATAGTACATTGACGATTACTTAATTGATTCAAATCAAACCAAAACAACACAAAAATGTACAAAAATAAAATGTGTACAAAAATAAAAGTCTTTGCTTTGTTCAAACTATATCACAACATATAATTGTTTATTTATCATCTGAAAGGTCAAAGACTGTGAAAAGCTTGAAATTACTTTTTTCCATTCACAGTTATTCTGTATCCATTGTTTTTCTAAATAGGTTAGGTTAGTAGGATAGGTTATTTTTGAAATTGAAATTCTTTATTGAAAATAAAATAAATAGGGACATGTTACAGTGACATTGAATATTGCATTTTTTATACGAGTTTAACTATCCCCAGAAAAGTTAAAACGTGTGTTTGGGAAAAGAAGTACATGATGCATAAGAGCATGAATGGTAAGTATCTATAAGTCAGTAAATGGAACAGTGTGGAGAAATATAAACATCATAAAATAAATATTAGTGAATCAAGTATACCAATTGTTTTCGGAATACAGTTATTTTTAAATTCTAACTGTTCTTTGTTTTGATTATGTGTTATTCTATTTGTTTTATGTATTTCTTGAATTATGTTTGCTTTTTGCATGATACTACATTCATCTGTAAAATTTTTAAACATTTTATTTGAAAACTGTCATTAGAGTTATCATCTGTCATCTGTCATCAAAAATTAATGCTATCTTGTGGTACAAACTAATTACACGATATCATGAAGATGGGACATATAAGCATAGATTGATTCATAAACATAGTACCAGATTTACGGTTAAAGAAGGACTACGAATACCGAAGGTCATAAATAAATATGGACAAAGAACATTAAAATATGTCATACCAAAAATATTTAATAAAATCCCATGTCGTGTCAAAATGGATATTAATAAAAAAGGGCAAAATACAGAATTAATGAATATGTTATTAAATAAAAAAGACTTATTTTGATTTTGGTAATATTTGTATTTTTTCTTGTATTGTTGTATAGTATTGTAGATTTGTATTTGAGTTTATAAGATCTATTGTAATTAATTAATATGAATGTATTTCTGGTAAATACAATTTATTTATATATATGTATTGATGCACCTACAGACAAATATCAATGTGATGTTTTGTGGGTCTGAGATGTAAAAAAAAATAAAAAAATAAAAAAATAAAAAAAAATAAAAATAAAAAAAAATAAAAAGAGAAATTATTATGCAGCGCTGCACCATCGAAAAATGCATAAAAATTTACGTTGCATCATACTATAATCTACAGTGAATGCTAGCCCTCGAAGCCTCCATTGAAATCATTATTGCTGAAATAGGGCCGCATTTATGCAAAATAGTCGTAAAAATATCAATAAAATGATTATTTCGATGATGTGCTTTTTCATATGTTAACAATAAATTAACCACGTACTTGATAAATTCTTGATTATCATATTTTTTTATAATTTTCATTAAATCTACATTTTATGAAAATTATGACAAATGTCATGTTTTGTTCGAAAACATGCTGGTCAAACATTTTAAACATAGTCGATTTTTCTTTAAAATATCCTTTTAGATATTAAATAAAATTGTTTGTATAATAATGTATAATAAAATCTTCTTAAGATAAAGATCTTCCAAATTTTATTATACATTTTTACAATAGCAACAAAATTCTGATGCATACACAATCACACAGTTACATTTACAGTTATGCTGTAACTATAATTTTTAACTGTTAATTTAACTTTTTAGAATCTTCTACAGGAGCCTGGTGAAAATGAAGCTGCAGCAAGTAAGTCAGTGCTGTTGCGGCGGAACCTTGGAGCTGGGGTCTAAAATCATCGCCTGGCTGCAAATAGTAATAACAAAACCTACTATATCTTTAATTCCCCACTGCAAAAGCTTCCTAGACTAGCAAACAGATACGAGCAACTGGACGTCTTTGCCAATAACTGTATATTATCAAACATATATTAAAAGGTGTATTGAAAGATTACTAGTATTTGTCGAATTGGACTTAAATAATTGATTTGTATTTGTATGTATATTTTTTATTATAATATTACTTTCAATGCTTGTGCTGTATCTTTTCACTCTACATTAATACTTTTTTTTGTTTTTGAATTTCTATTGTATTATGTTTTTATTATGCTTGTGCTTTTTATATACATACTTGCTTTTTACTTTATATTATTTTTATCTTTATATATTTGTATCTTTATTTTAGTATTATTAAGTATTTTCTTTTCTCTTCATGTCATTATTACGTTTATATGTTATTATTGTTTTCTCTTTAACCTGTCTATATATTCTGATTATGTACACTTACCTATCTATTGTAAAACCCCTATAGGGCGTTTTTTTTTTTTTTTTTCATATTTTGATTATTTACTTCCTTATTAAAATTATTATTACATTTTCGTTTTAAATTAAACGCGTTTAGGTATTTGTGGAAATATTGAAATATGGAAGCATCTATCAACGATTGTTATATTTAATTTAGGATATGATTACTTTATAACATTATTGAAAAAAAATACATCTCACGAGGCCTTTCGCTTCGAGGCATTCAGTCATAAAAGGCTCATAAAGTGGAACAATTATCTTCATTTTGAAACTATCCTAGTTGATAAACTATCTTAGTTAAAAATTGATAAATTAATTATATACTTTAGTCATTCAATATCATTTTAATAAAATATTCGTATTTAAAATATATGTAACCTGGAGAAGAAAAAAAAAGTCATATTTCCATACAAAAACGTAAAAAAAGAACGCAAGAGAAGATATGAGAAAAAAACACTTTGCCAGACGATCGCCTTCTCTTAGCTCCTTAAACAAAGTGTTTAGCTCATTATAATAACGTCTGCGGTGAAGTCTATTATCTAGGAACATTTTAACAATATTTTCAATTAATAGAGTGAAAATATTTTTAAAAATGAGGGTAAACAACACTGTTTTATTCCACTATATTGATTTTGAATTGTTAGAACGTTTTCGGGATTTCTCCCATTGTCAATAACAACACGTTTACAACTAAATTAAAAATAATCCGAGACAGAATTTATAGGGATTGGGTGGGTGTAATGGTGGTGGGGGTTGGGGGCGGGGTTAGAATGGATAGGAGTGGGGAGGTTATGGGCGGTATCTGGATGTTAATTATATTTTTATTATTTATTTTATTATTAATTATTTCTAAAATCTCTAAGATGTCCATCATTCTTCCTTTATTGCACCCATATAATAATTTCGAATCAAACTTATGTCCCTCCATTCTGGCATGCTCTGCCATTTCTGAATTTAAACTAAAGTTTTTACGCCTCTTTTATGCTCTTCAAGTCTTTCCATTATTTTTCTCCCACTTTGTCCGATATAAACCGCGTCACAATCTCCACAACTTAGTTGATAAACTCCGCTTTTATTTTCATCGGAGATTTTTGACTTATTGTTTAATAAATAACTTTTGATACTATTTTTCGTATAGAACGCGGGTTTGAACTTTTTGTCTTTGCATGAATTTAATAGATCCGTTGTAAGTTTTCCAACATATATTATTTTTCTCCAAGGTTTATTTTTATCGTTGACATTTGGTGTTTTGTTATATAAGTATGTGTATATTGCTGTTTGTGTTTCTTTCTTTTTTATAATATTATCTATGGTTTTTTCTCTATAGCCGTTATTTTTAGCAATGTTAATAATTGTTTGTTTTTCTTTCATATAATTTTCTGGCTTCAGTGGAATTGATAACAATCTATGAACCATTGAATTGAATGCAGCCATTTTATGTGCAGAGGGGTGATATGAGGTCGCGTGTATGATTATATCTGTAAAAGTCTCTTTTCTGTATATTTGAAAAATGAATTTATCTTGTTCAATTGTTGTTGTTATATCCAAAAAGTTAAGTGTGTTGTTTTTTCCAATCTCACATGTAAATTGTATTTTTTGGTGTTGAGAATTAAAAAATGTAACTAGGTTTTTTAATTGCCGTTCTGTTCCCGTAAAAGTGAAGAAAATATCATCGACGTATCTCTGGTAATTTTGTATTTGTTTTATGAGTGGATTTATGGATGATAAGATTTTTTTTTCAAATTTGTTCATGAAAATGTCTGCTAGGAGTGGCGATAGAGGGTTACCCATCGGTAAACCACTTTTTTGTATGTAAAATTCACTTTCAAAGCAAAAAAAGTTTTGATTAATACATGTTTTAATCATTTCTAAAATTTCTTCATTCACTACATTATCACCTTCTTGAATTTCATCAAGTATTTCTTTTACTATGACTAATGTTTCATCTACCGGTACATTGGTACCCACCCAATCCCTATAAATTCTGTCTCGGATTATTTTTAATTTAGTTGTAAACGTGTTGTTATTGACAATGGGAGAAATCCCGAAAACGTTCTAACAATTCAAAATAAATATAGTGGAATAAAACAGTGTTGTTTACCTTCATTTTTTAAATATTAAAAATGAATTTCCACAATGTTACAAACAAAAAACTTGAACATTTATCAATAGAGTGAATGTAAGAATAAGTGTTCTCAACTTTTATACTTTTTTTTTTATTACTTTTAACTATTTCAGGTTGGCTCCGGCATCGCTTGTCTTATGTCAATCATAGTCGCAATTCACAGTTTTTCTACACAAAACTGGGAACTTTTATTTGCAGAGACCTTTACAGGTTATTTATCGAATGGACTCTACCAACTAGGCTTTGGAGTTGTGCTGCTATTGGGGGTGAAGAGGGTAAGAAAAGACATAAATCAATACTAAAAGTCAACTACGTGCGAACATTAAACGTGCGAAGTTTGTATTTGTGTGTGCACACGGTGCATACCACCCTTAAAAAATAGTAAGAAAATAAAGAGATACCCTGCCCTTACAGTTTAATCACTCATAAGAAAAAGGAATGAATAAAGCTATCAAAATAACAATCACAAATTTAAATAAACGCATTTTAAAATAACTCGGAAAATCAAAAAAATAATTATTTAATTAGAAAATCTTTACACTTATAAATCTCAATGTCTGTCTGTCTGTTTCTATACAAATCTACACCATTTGACAGATCTGATTCAAATTTTCCACTCCCCCTTTCCCTACTCCCGCCCCCAGGTATATTATCTACATAAATCTACACCGTTTGACCGAAGTGACCCAAATTTTGCATACTAATTATTTAGGAATTGGCGGGTAACATAAGCAAGCTACTCACACACCTTCCACAGGGGCAATCTAGGTTGTAAAAGTGGGGAAGTTGATTGCCCCTGCGGCAGGTATATGAGTACGTGAGTAGCCCGCTATTGGTGACATTTACTCCCTCCCCATCCCCCCTTCTCCTCCCCTGATACATGTTTCATGCAAATCTGTACCATTCGACCGATCTGACTCGAATTTTGCTTACATATTCTTTAAGTCCCACGTATCCTCCCTGGACATCCACATTGTTTTTATTAGAAATTTTCTAAAATAATGAAACCCGTGTGTCTCCCCACAAATTTATTTTTTACTTAATCCTTAACCCGGGCAACGCCGGGTATGAACAGCCAATGAATTTAAAAAAGACAATACGACATATAAAAATAAAGAGTCTACAAACCTATGAGTAAAACAGTAGAACATTAACAGATTTTAATATTGAAACTTCAGTGTCTCAAATCGACTCCATGTTTCTTTACAAGTTAGTAAAGCTGTCGTAGAATACATTTACAAACTCATTATACTCATTGCCCAGTCGGTGTAGCTGAGGCAGTGATGAATGTATGTGGTTGTTAAATTATTGTATTATAGTAATAAAATACAGCTTTTGAACGACATCACAATGCAATTTTAAAACATACTTTAGAGAGAAGATCGTGACTATTATTGGTGTATAAAAAGAGACTAGCATGGTCAGAAAATTGCCATTATTTAGTATACCAGTCTTGTGCTATCCATAGATGGCGAAAGACATCAAAAAATTATGTTTATTTAGTATAATTTACAGCAAAGGCTCTACTCTAATCTGAAATAGAGGCACGTGTTGTTACTTTAAAATATTATTTTTACAAATTTAAAATTATTTTTCAGAGGCGTCCGGACTACATCAACACATGGGTGATTGCTACCTTGTTTGGAATCTTGGTTTATTCTATTACCCTTATCATTGAAGTCAGTGTTATGATTGCCAGCGTTTGGGCGGAAGATTCTGAGCTTATTCTTGGACTTTCGCTGATCTCGGTAGTAGCATTGGGTAAATATCTTTTCTCATCATTATATGCAAGGAATATTCAGCGGGTTTCCAAAAATATATCGTCACTACACCTGCATTGGAAATTTTTATAACTTTTCTGTATACCAATTCTCATATTCACACTATGTTTTATGTTCACCTTTACCGATACTATAATCGGTTCCTCTCACTCTCGCTGTGATTAATTCTTTCCCTGAACATTATCGCGTATTTCACACACCCTGCATTTTCAAGCCCTTCTGTGTCCTTAAAACTATTTGGCCAGATATTTATATACAAGATGTTCCAAACGAAGCCTCATGAAATATAACGAGCAACCCGCTTAAAGTTATTAGTATTTAACGTCGTGTGTCTATCTTTCAAGGAAAAGCAGTGACAAAAACTACTGCTATTCTCTCTTGGACTGTAGTGTGAAATTTTCATACAAATACTATCACAAGAGTCTATTCTATTCTCAAAAAAAGAAAACATCCACAAAATCGAATGTTTCTGAACAGTCTGGTCATTTTGGACAGCAGATTTGTTCTGCCTCAATGATATCAAAATCGTTAGCAGGTTTCTCTGAAGTACCTCATAAGTAAGTAAGTCAATCGCTTATGAAGTGTGCATATAAAATCTAAAATTATGTAGCCGAGGCAGTGGTGTTTGAATGAATTTAGTTAGAAGAACAGGGTTATTTATTCAGTCTTAACAGAAGTAAGGTTTTTTTTTTTTCAAAAATAGGAACACTTGCTGAATTACTTTCCTTTTCTTAGATTAGGTATTTGTAAATGTGTATTTCGACGTCTCCATCACGTCGTGAGATGCGGTGTCTTCCTACAATTCCTTAACTTGTTTTCCCCTATACGTTTCCCCTGATTTTTAATAGTCCACATCACTTTTCGCCCTTTTTCCCTATGCTGGAGGACCTTCACATTTGTAACTGTATCTTCCTATGAAACCTTTAGTATGCTTCTATAGAGTCACATATCTAAGGCCTCGACTTTACGGATTGCTTATTCGTGCCTCCACCCTTATAAGAGAATAGCTAAAATATAATTTTGAGCCATACGCAATCTTAGTTAGGCTCAGGTAAAGTTGAGACTTAAGGTCTCATTCTGAGAAATACACTTCATGTCAACTTTATTCGAACTCTTGTTTCTTGCGATGGATCCTATTTTTCGTTCAGCAATGCACTTAAGTACTTGTACTGCGGGTTGGTTCATTGTTGATTGTAATCGAATCGCTTTTATTGTATAATTCTTTATTTTTTACATGCTTTTAAATAATTCTCTTTGTCTATTTGTTATGGTGGAATCTTATAATTGATATTTTACCAACTTTCCGACAAGCTAGAGCTCTGAAACTTTCAACATTTACATAAAGTGGATGACCATACATTTTTGACATGATTTGGTTAATATTTTGATGATTTGGTTAATATTTTGACTAATTATTAATTAACTATTAATAATGTCACTAACAACGGATAAAAATTTATGCTATTCCTTTAATTACACTTTTATTGCAATATATAGCACTTTATTATCACTGTAACACGGGTAACGCGTTTTATATAGCAATATATAGCACTTTATTATCACTGTAACACGGGTAACGCGTTTTATATAGCAATATATAGCACTTTATTATCACTGTATCACGGGTAACACGTTTTTATCGCTTTTTATTTATTCCATCCTCGTTCGTATTAATTATGTTAAACGCCAATTAGGTACTTCGATCGATTATTCACTTTATTTATCGCTTCGCAATTCACGCTCGCGCGTACTTCGCACTGAATCGACCTGTCAAGCACGACAACTTCGTGGTGGCTAGATCTATGCTATTTATCCCTGAAATGCTGGTATTTTCGTACTTTATAGAGTATTCTAGTGTTAAAGAGAAAGTTCTCGTTGCTTCTCGATTGAACCAGGCATCTTTAGACGTTTGTGGACATTAACCGAAGGTTGTACATCACCCTAGATTGTTATAGGCCGTTCTCGATCCTTCGATAGTGTCATGACATATTACAAGGAATTCGGATAGTGCGTAAATTCTTTGTAGCATATCGTTACAATATGAAAAAAAATTCCGATTACATTTTCTCAATTTTATTTATTTATCTTAATTATTTAGTTCCACACATAATGCTGTGTGGGCTTACATATGATTTCACTTAGACATATTTCATTCCATCTAATCATTTAAAAGTTTTTATAATGACATTTTTGCTCTCCAGTTTAAATCTCCTTATATTCTCCATGTTTTGAATTTCCTTTGGCAGACTATCGAAGATTTATCTATTTATTTAGTCGCGAATTATCTGCGTTATTACTGTAACACTTATTCAGGGATGTTATACTGCCTTCTGCGCATGTTTACTTAGAGTTTGTTGGAAATTTGATCCAGATGGCATCATTTTCCTTCGAGTTATTAATGTAAATTAATGTAGAGAATTAGTAGAGTTTGCCCCAAAGAGGGACTACGAGCAGTGATCAGATTTCTCTAGTTGGAAGTAATTTTAGTCAACTGATTCAACTTTGACATTAGGCGTCGGAACAAATGTCAAAAAAAAACAGATTTATGTTAAATTTATATTTCTGATATCTCGGGCTATCTCTGGGTTAGAAAAGAAAATGGTTTGACAAAAAGAATGTTCAACATAATTACGCCATGGGTTCAAACATTGTTGATGCACAGCGTGTTTAATATTTGAATGCTGCATGGGTGATGTTAATAAATCGATTACGAATGTATGCAAAGAAAGCATGTCTTTAATTTTTTTTGACTTAGTTATTGCTATTACATTTATTAGCCACTGTTTTTAATCTATCGTCGTACTCGAACCATACACATGCGACATACTTGATTGAAAATTTCACTCGACAGAGTTGGAGGCAGATCAGCTAATGCGCGTTGCACGGAGTTACTTATTCTGTAAATATGAAATTATTTTAAAATAAATGCTATTTTACTAACCTACTTAACGTGTTATTTTCGTGATCAATTATTCATACAATATTTTTTCGGAGAAAAATTGGTTCTAAAATAATAAAATAATATGTTTTCAAGATATAATATATTATAAAAGCCGAAGCAATTTTTAATATGGGAAGTAGGTATCAACGTCCTTTCGGGTGCTTATAGAACTTAGGAACTGTCGTAAAGCTGGCTTAAGTGATCACTTTACGCAATGTAACATTCAGCTATTCCACCCATGATAAACTATCACAACTTTAAAATTTTTGAGAACATATGTGAATTATTTTTTTACTACAGACATATTTGGATGAAATTTGTCATCCCCTTACAGTATGGATATCACCGTTGGTAATGAGATATCTTCTTTTTTGATTAGATTATTTTTATACATATATTATTAAAATTTACACCTGAATACTGTGTTATTTGTGAAAATTATCGTAACTTTTTATTCAGAATATTTTGATATTGATTATAATATGTTAAAATTTTTTATTATAGGTACTCAATTTTTTCATTAATATTATATTACTTAGTTACTTACTTACCATCACGTCTTTTCCCCGTGGGGATAGGCAGAGTGGATAGAGCGCTACACTCTTCTGTCCTGACTCACAATTCGCCTCATCCACATTCATGTAGTTTTGCATACAAACTCGATGATTCTTGTGGCTCCTTACAGAACCATCCTCCAGTATATAGTTGATCTGGTCATCCACTGTCATCCTCTCTTTCTGGTACCATCAACACTTGCATCATATATTTAGAGGTGGATGAAACTTCCGGTTTTGGATAGAGTTGAACTCAAGGGTCACCACTCCGTTTGTAGAGTCGGAGATCCCTGCTGTTGTTGATGATGTAAATTGTGATGTTTGAATTGTATTTATTGGAATGTAATAATGTCAGAAGTTACAAGTACAATAATTGTAGGTACACAATAATGAATCGACAGATGACGAGAGCTTCCGCTCGATAGGTAGCTTCCTGAGAAGTGAGGCTTCGATCGGGGAGTGCTTCGCCGTAAAAATGACACTGGGCGAGTGAGATACTTGGCTCTGCAGACGTAGGCTTATATAGTGATCCAGAACAAAGGCTCGGTGTTGTTATGATTTCGTCTTTACTCGGCCGCGCGTGTAGATATTTAGTTTAGATCAGCAAGGCGAGTTTCCTCGCTCTCCGTGCCCCCTGCTATACATTGCCTTTGTACTCGGTCATTGGTCCGGCTTACTTTGTTGCCTGTTTGCTGTCCTCAGCGTTCTTGCCTCGGCCTTTGTATCGAGGGCAATGGCCTGCCGTTTTCGATGTCAGCGTATGCGATACCTCATTACACGGGCGTGTGTGTGTATGCGTCTTGGGCCACCACATATATATTTGTTACCAGTCTTTTCTTCATTCGCTCAACATGACCAAACCAAACCATCTGAGCGACCCTTTTTTAATTCTGTTAACTATGCTTAGATCAACTTTACATTCTTTCCTTATGTCTTCATTCTTTACTATAACATAAGGGGATTCGCCGCACATACGTTTAAGTGATGTCATTCAACGCAATCAGTGTACTTTCGTTTTTCTTCTGCCAGCTCCAGGCTTCCCTTCTGTATATCAATTTTGGTACCAGAATTTCATTTTCATCACGCTAATTTTAAATAAATTATTTTTAATTTATTTTATAGGTTAGTTAATATGACATCCCCTATTGTACATTAAATAGTATTTTACATTTTGTATTTTACAATCCGTGGCTTATATATATTATCCATAATGACTTACGTATTTACATTTACATTTCCTATAGTATTATATAATCTTATAATACATATTAATCTGTAATATAATCTAGTCTTCAATCTAAAGTACAATCTATAATATAATACTTAAATAATATGTGGGGTCCACGACCCGTTTCGTCACTGCCACGCGGCGTGACGTCGTTGTGACGAACAACTGAATTAAGACATTGGAAACATTTTATATGCCGATTTTTTTGTCCAGACGTGTACAAAAACCTGTGTGAGAAGTGGCCTGTAAGCATATCTAATTTTCCTTTGTCTGCGTAAGATCCGTCGTATCAGTAGATTATTCTAGTTTAGTTTCTAATCTCCGATGTCGATCATATCTGTATGTAAATACAGACGTCCGCGCTTCTGAGTGCGCGTGTTTTTTGTCGCGCATTTGATTTTCCGTCAGAATTCGGCGCTTGTCAAAACGCGTAGGGAAACGAGTCGTTGCTTCCACAAATATATCTTAAACTCTACAATTCTATACTATTTTAACAACAATTTTAGTATATGTTTTTATCAAAATCATTCAGCTTATTTATATTATTCATGTTTTCTGGCATCTCGTCACACATTTTTACTAGAAATACTTGATTATACTAGATTGCATTCCGTGTACCGCTCAAGGGAAATATATTCATTTTCATTAATGCGAATTCCATTTTTTTTTCAGGTATCGAATATTACTGCCTTATCGTCGTGTACAGCTTCCGCAAGGAAATTATGTCGGAGAACATCTCGGTGCGATTGCAAGACGTGTGATGCAGCAAATTTCATCGCAGCAAATTTTATCAACAAATTCAAAACTATTATTAAGTTTATAAATATAAGTGAAAATTGATATTTCTAGATTTCTATGCGGACTGTAAGAGTTATGTATGTACAAAGGGCTGATTTTATAAAATAGTGTACATAATAGATATTGCATCTTTAATTTAGTAATCAGACCTTTTCTTGAGAATGATAATTAAATATTTTAATTTAAATAAAACACAATGTATTCAAAAGTGTTTTATTTTACTTTAATAAGTAATCATCTATTTACCTTTTTTCTTTTGAATAAACACTTTTATTTAGGTATATAATTTTTATTAACTAAAAATAATTTATTCTAATACAAGATGTAAAGATTAAATATAATAATATTTTCATTAAAATAAAACACAAATTACTTTGTTTTCACCACTTATTAGATATATATTCAACATGAAGGAGAGAACATTGTCCTCGAAACATGTAGATTGTATATCTAGAATGCAACCACTATAAACTGGCGTACGAGGGAGGGCGGACGTTGCCAGGGTGTAAATTTATTACACAATGCATAATGTACAGAATGTCCGGTGACCAGTGTCGTTGCCTTTAACAGAAATTTGGTCGGGCAGCACAAAAGAAACCAAGCAGTAATGGCGGCCGTTCTATCTGTCAAACTGTCAGACGGTAATATCGGACCATTATTTGCTTTTTCAGCTTCATGAAACTTTAATACTTCATTGGCAACTGTTCTTGCACCTTCCCGGACTGTTTAGGATGTTTTAGACATAATAATTCAGTGTATATTGGTAATCAAGATGTCACAGCTCCCGAGCAAATACAAAATTGTACTGAATGACAGGGCGAGGGGTTACCGCCGGGTGCGGGTGGGGCGGGTTATAATTCCAAAGTCGCCGCACGCCAATTTACGTTGGTCAAGCAATAATATAGTGATGAAAACAAAGTGATTTGTGTTTAATTTTAATAATAATGTCACCACAAAATGTTCAAACCTTTATTCAAAAGAAAAAATATTCTTCGAACAATAAATATGCTTATTTTTAAAACTTCACAAACACACCTTAATATTCGTGTCAGATCAATGAGTTTCCAATCCTATTTCAAATCTTATTTCTTTAATAGAGAAGCGAACATGGAATAATATCGCATCAATATACTTGCTTTTTCAAATGAAGCTAAACGATTGTGCTATTAAAAAGCACCAACTTCCTGGAATGGGGCTCGAACCATCGATCACCGGGTCAATAGTCGAGAGTCGTAACCACTAAGCCAACGAGTTACTCTTCTCCTGCCTGGAATGCTTATGAACTGAGATCTAAGGAATTTACAAAGAGGTTCATCAGAGAAGCTCATTTTGAAATTTTATTAGACATACATGACTTGTTATTTTTAGAACATGTAATCGTAACTGCCCAAGAGCCCTATGTCAACTCTCCGATAAGCGATTGCCCGACAAACCAAATTGTGTTAGCGTAGAAATGTGAACGAAAACGAACATAAGTTATTTGCCTATTAACGCCAATGAATATGTTTAAATTTAAAACAGAAATTGGAAGATCATTGTTTTTCAAAGGGATCATTTCATACCATATCTCAGAATTATTTTAGATATCCTGATGTATTTTTGTTCTTTAAAATCAAATTGTATTTAAAAATAAAACTTTAAACTCAGAGCAGTCTATTATCAATCCCCAGACTATCTATCCTTAACTAACTAACTAACAAAGTAAGATAAACCTAAAGGGATCATTTCATACCATATCTCAGAAATATTTTAGATATCCTGATATATTTTTGTTCTTTAAAATCTAAATTGTACTTAAAAATAAAACTTTCAACTGATAGCAGCCTATTATCAATCCCCAGACTATCTATCCTTAACTAACTAACTAACAAAGTAAGATAAACCTAACAAGATCTTTGTTCTATACATATTCGCAAAAGGTACATACAAAGTCTCAAAAACATAACTTTTAGAGGAGGCTTAATTTTTATTTAATTACAAGCTGGTCGTATCCGGCGTTGCACGGGTTAAGTTGAAAATTAATTTGTGGGGGGAACACGGGAAGGTTCGATTGTTTTGCAAAGCCTCTAATTAAAACAATGTTTTCATATAATCAAGGCTGGGTTGGATAGACGTCTAGGGAAGAAATGAGGCCTTTCTTCCATTGGAAATATGTATGCGAAATTCAAGTCCAATCAGTCAAAGGGTGTAGATTTGTACATAAAATAGATCAGGGGAAGAGGATGGGTGAGAGGGGCAAGGGAAAACATCGCCTATATTTTTCCACAGGTCCTAAAGAATAAGTGTACAAAATTTATGTCGGTCAAAAGTTATAGATTTGCATAGAAAATATATCAGAGAAGAGGTGTGGGGTAAACGATGAGGAGGGAAATGTCACCTATGTTACCCACCGGTTCCCTAAGAATACGTGTCAAAATTTGAGTTAGATCGGTCAAACGTGTAGATTTCTGCAGAAAATATATCTGGGCGAGGAGATGGGGTAGAGAGGGAAGGGGGAAATGTCGCCTGTATTACCCGTCTACTCCTAAAGAATAAGTTTGTAAATTTTGAGTCTGATCGGTCGAACGGTACAGATTTGCATTGACAATATATCAGGGGGAGGGAAAAGGGTAAAAGGGGAGGAGGGAAATGTCGCCTATGTTATCCGCTGGGTCCTAAAGAATAAGTTTCTATTTTTGAGTTCGATCGGTCGAACGTTACAGATTTTAGATGAAAGTATATATTGAGGAGGCGAAGGGGAAAGAGAGGGGGTAAAATGTGGCTTTTGTTACCCGCCATGTCCTAAAGCATAAGTATGCATAATTTGAGCCGAATCGGACAAACGGTGTAGATTTGTAAAGACAGACCGACATTGAGTTTTATAGATATAGATTTGTAGAAGTATGTTGTTATTGTGTTTAATACTGTAATGCAATATTAATAGTTCTTATGAACCTCGGAACAATGTTGTTTAAAACGATAAGCTCGGAAGTATCAAAATTGAAAATTAATCATGGACAGTATTCACACTGTATACACATACACGTACACACGCGGTCCGAGATGGGGCTTGAACCCCGGGCCAGCAAACCCGTACTGGTTGCTTAGCGCATATTGCTACCGCCGCCTCTCCGTGGACCGACAATATATACTATTTAGATAATACTAGCTGTTAGTACCCGGCATTGCTCAGGTTAAGGATTTAGTCAAAAATAAGTTTGTGGGGAAACGCAAAATTCCGTTACTTTGCAAAGTCTTGTAATAAAGACAATATTTCCATTGAATCTAGACTGGGATGGACGGGATGTCCAGGAAGAAATTGTGGCCTGTGTATTTCGCCGGGATCTAGAGAATAAGAATGCAAAATTTAGGTCAGATAGGCATTCGGTGTAGATTTGAACAGATAATATTTCAGGATGAGGGGTGGGGTAAAGGAAGAGGGGGTAAATGTCACCTATGTTACCCGCCGGGTTTTGAAGAAGAAGTATGCGAAATTAGGGTCAGATCGGTTAAACGGTGTAGATTTTTACATAAAGTATATCAGGGAAGGGAGTGGGGTAAAGGGGAAAGGAGTAAATGTCACCTGTGTTACTCGCCGGGTCCTAAATCGTAAGTATGCAAAATTGTGATTAGATCGGTCAAACGGTGCAGATTTGTACAGAAAATATATCAGGGGATGGGACGGGGTGAAGGGGAGGAGGAAATGTCGCTTATGTTACCCGTTGGGTTCTAAATAATTGGTATACAAAATTTGAGTCAGATCAGTCAAACGGTGTAGATTTTTACAAAAAGTGTATCAGGGGGAGGGAGTGGGTAAAGAACGAGGGGGAAATGTCGCCTGTGTTACCCGCTGGGTACTAAAAAATAAGTATGCAATATTTGAGTTTAATCGTTCGAACGTTACAGATTGCAATGAAAATATATCGGTTGTAAATAAGTAAATACTTATTATTTAGGAACCGGCATATTTATTTATTTATTTATTTATTTTATTATTTATTTATTTATTTATTTATTTTATTATTTATTTATTTATTTATCTATCTATTTATTTATTTATTTATTTATTTATTTATTTATTTATTTATTTATTTATTTATTTATTTATTTATTTATTTATTTATTTATTTATTTATTTATTTATTTATTTATTTATTTATTTATTTATGGGAAACTAACAGTACATATAAAGAGATTATACATGATTATTGAACAGTATAGAGACCATCTTACAAGTTTCCACAGAATTAACATGTTGTGTTTTAACATAAAGCAACAATAACTTGAGTTATATGATAAAAAACAAAAAAAAGTGAAAGTTTTAAGTTATGGACAAACTATGAGAGTCAAAGAATTAGTGGTAAAAAGAGAATAAGGAATGGATAGGAAAGGACAAATCTACTTAGTAAAAAGGACAAGAGATAAGAATAAAAAGAAGTGCAAAAGATATATGTATAGCATAAAGATATCTGATCAATACATCTGCATATATATATATTAGGGTGTCCCAAAAAAATTAAAGTGATATTTTTTTAATGCATACCCTCTTATTTTGTTTTAATGGTCTCTAAACATTTAAAAATAAAGTTTTGCTTACTTAGGATCACGACAACCCGTGCCGACTTGCAGCGAAACGTGTCTGTGCTTGCACGGTACGGCGCGACGGAAATCTCGCATTGCTTGCTTCTTATTACTTGGTTATTTTATTAGTAAACGCATTACTTTTGAGTAGTCAACATGTCATTGGAGTAACGAAGTTCTCAAAAGGAAAATTTTTTAATAGGAAACGTTTTGATCTACAATATTCGTGAAGTGAATTTAAGTATGAATTGAAGTGCAAATCTTACTATTCGTAAGTGTATTATTTACTGGAAAAAGGCACGTATACCGACTAAATCATTACCTGTGTTAAGAAACTAGTTTCATTATACCAAGTTTGAAGAGATTTGCAAAAAAATGCGAAAAAAACACAAGAAGTGTTTGAACAACGTCGACAAGAGTTTCTTTCCAACTTAGACAATTTGTTTGACATTGCTCATGCCGATGCGCTTCAGCTAATTAAAATAAATGAAGATAGGATCTTCTTGGAGCGCCAAAGAGAACCAGGTCGGCCTGGTCACTTTGCCGAAGTGGACAAAAAACTTACAGAAAGGAAGAAAAGGCGCGCCTTAGAAACATTGAGGAAAAGCGACGTGCTAAATATTTTTCATCATTAGCTCCATCAACATTATCTCATAAACCACCACAAGAAAACTCATCTTCTGATTCTTAAATAATAGATTTACAAAAAAATAGACCCAGCCTAAGTGGTGCTTCCTCTCAGCCCGATAAAACTTGTATGCGGAAAAATTTCATAACTCCGAAGTTGGTTGCCGCATTAAATAGATGTCCTTCTTTATGGTCAAATAATGATTCGTTCCAACAAGCTCAAAGGAAGCTATTTACACTGAGAGCAGTTAGCAATACGGCAGAAAGAGCGGTTAAATTAATGCAAGACTTTCATGGTTTAAGCACTGTTGAAGAGGAGCAAAAGCAATTTTTATTACGTTACGTACAATAACACAGAAACTTATATCCTGATCGTAAAAAGCAAACTTTGAAAAGGAAATTTAATGATTAATGTGTTTTATCCTATAAATATATAATAAATATTATAAATGTGTTTTATTTACTGAATATAAATAATGAACCATACTAACTTTTCAACTTAAACTTTGACGTCAAGTCGGCACGGGTTATCGTTATCCGATCTCAATAATATTTAATATTTAAGTTTTTGGAGTCAAATGAAAAAAAAATAGAGGGTATGCGTTTTGAAATTCGAAAAAAAAATTTTCACCCTTATAGCCTGGGACACCCTAATATATATATATATATATATACGAGGTCTGGGCAAAAGAAAAAATGTTAATTAAAGAAAGATACAAGATAAAAAATTACATATACGAAGTCGGTTCAAAAGAAAGAAGATGGATCAGAAAAGTATCATCGTTTTTGTAAGTGATGTGCAATGAAATATCAGAGTTGCCATTTATCAAATACATCCTCTCTGCATGTGTAAGTGTACCCGCGATAATGAAGCGTCGTATCATAGGTCATGCGAATAACTTACAATATGTCGCCACAAACATTACTTATTGGCTTGTGTCATCACAATAATATTTTTTGACCGCTATCTTTTTGACCGCTATCTTTTTGACCGCTATCTGACCGACTTTTTATGAATATTGTATAAATTGAGTGTTCATCCAATAACCCTGATAATAATAATTTTAAATATCTGCCGTAACCTACTATCCAATAGCTGATCACATACTGATCACAGAAATTGAAAATAAAAAATTTGTCATTCGATTTGTGGATCTACAGAAGAATATTCAAAATAAGCTCGATGGACAGAATTACCATTGCAAATTTTTGGTTCGTATGAATAAAGAAAAATAAGTTATTAGTTTTAATTTTCCTTAGTTATTTACAACTTTTAATTTTGTCTGTGAGACGTATTGTAACAGACCTAATACTTCTTTATAGGATCGTAAATAGCATGATTGATTGCTCCCAGATTATTAGTATGATCGACTTATATGCCCCATCGAGGTCATCGAGACACAGTGCATTATTCTGTTACAGTGGAAATGTCAGAACTAATGCATTAGCAAACTCTGTAATTCCCAGATTACACTCATTAGGGAATGAACATGCAGAGGCGGCTGACATTTTTGCTGATAGTATAACTATGTATAGGACAAAGCTGATACAATTCTTTACATCTCAACGAAATGGAACTGGACAATAAATTTTTCTGTATTATTATTTTACCTTTAACTATTATTATTTGTACCTTTAACTGTATTATTATTTTATGTGTCTTATGTTTTTCTGTATTATTATTATTATTACCCTTTAATTATTATTATTGTAACCTTTAACTGTTTTATTATTTAAACTGTCTTATATTATTTAAAAAAAATATATATTCTGTATATTTGTAAAAGCCCATAACGGCGTTAAATAAAAAAATAAATATTTAAATAAATATTGATTAATGAAAATATGAAAACTTCAATATCTCGGATATGTGATGAGATATCTAGAGAAGTATAAGATCTTGCATTTTATAATGCAGGAAAAGATATTTATATGCCAAACAGCATAAAGAGTTGCCCTTAAATATCGTTTAACGAATAATTTTTTCTCCATTATTTTTAAGTATTAAATTTATTTTAATGAATATTACAGACTATATGTTTATAATTACGTAATAAAGCTTATTTCACTCTGGATTTTTTCGTGGCCAATGGAATTTTTCTGTCTTATTCAACATAATATCGACGAATTCTTTCTTCACTTTATTAAAGATTCGTGGCACAACATAGTCCCTTTTTCTTTCACCATACACGTTGTTTGTGATCGGTATTCTCATTGTTTGACCTGACGTTTGGGTTGTATAGTTGTGATGCTAGTCAGTGTGTACATTAGCAATATTTATCATTTCTTCTACAATTATAATTAAATAACAATGAGGTGTATAAAATGAGGAAAAAATAATAACCATCTAATACGCATAATATAATAAATATAATATAATAATGAGGTATAAGAAGCCAAAAAACAACATAATTCTCTGTTTATTATTGTTCATCACTAATTTTATCAAGACGTCACGCTATTATTGATAACGCTGTTCTCATGCATGATAATATATTATAGTATATTAACAAAATAAGAAGGATATAATTAATAGGAAAATAAAAACATATATTTTATTTGAAAAATGGATCGGAAAACACATTAGTAGGGTTATTTTGAAATAAGTTTAAATTATACTTTCTGCGAGTGAATTAAATTTGTTGCGAGTTCGCTACAAATATGAATTTTTCAATTTTGCCCGTAGTTTGTACAAACAAGGGGAGTAAAAAGAAGAGGGTTACTTGTTAGAACTCTAAGAGGAACATTAATAGAGAGCGTGGTTAATAAATCAGGACAATATATTGAGCCTAAGGCTACTTTTAGAAAAAAAAATAAGTCTGCCGTTTCGCAACATTTTTGCAGAGGCATTAAGTAGATGATTTTTTTTACATATTTCTAGATATAGCTTTCGTATTAAATTCAATATTAGATGATATGTAGGTATTCGATGATTCGTGATATTTTCACATTGTATGCAGGATTCCAGATTTGTGAAGCGTATTCTAAATTACTACGCACAAATGTGCAATACGGAATAAAAATTATATTTAAATAAATAAATATAACTTTATTCCTGAATGTGATTAAAATCAAATTAAATGTGAATTAAAAATGATAATTTTTTTTTACTTTCGCTATTTACCTATATCTTCTTGGATTTCAATCCGTGGGATTGTTTTTTTTCTTTTTACGCTTCAACAGGCCAGGAGGCCCAATTACAGACGCGAAATACATCACAAAACACCCAGGCTTGAGTAAATCACACAGATTAAAATATGATCTCACCGGGAATCGAACCCGGAACCCTCGGTGGGAGAAGCCAATCTCATACCCACTACGCTACGAGGGCCGCCTTTGCAGCATTTGCAGCAAAGCACATCTCCTTCTCCATATCGCTTGGTCTCCGGCGATCCTCTTTAGCTCTGTGTAGGAGGCACAATTCATATCTTGGCACACATGCTCAAGATACATATTCACGGCGAGGGTGCCCTCTGGCAACATTTACATACAACGATTAAAAAGTTTTCGATGTAGTGTTACTCATTCTAAACTTAAAACTAAAGGTCGACGTAAATAACGGGGTACAGAATTGAGTCCTGTGAGATGTGGGCGTGGTCATTTGGCGCAGAAAGGGAATGCAATGGGTTTGAGTATTATTAAATTTTTGTTATTTTATTTTATTGTTTTGATATGTTATACGCCAGATAATTTAGAAACTTTAGCGATCAATATTAACAGAAATGTAATCAATATTTAAACTCCATCTTTTACATCCCCTCTTCTGCGCCTAATGACCACGTCCACATACCCTCCGGACTTTAATCTCCACCCCACTCCTCACGCCGTCCTTTGGTCTTAAGTATAGTATTAGTAACATTACTGAAGATGATGCGTTAGCATCGAAAATGTTCCAACTGCCATATACAGGGTTATTTGGAAAACATTAATAACCTCGCAGGACTATATTCCTGCCTTGATTATGAGTCAAAAGTGTTGAAGCTATTATGACCTAAAATTAATAGTTAAGGAGATATGCGACATCAAAGTTTGCATTTTATTAAAAATATTTCTGACTTCTTTTTTGTGAAACGTTGGACTATCATTACAGTAACTTATATCGAATACGAAAAATTCAGTCTCTTTAATACAAGTCAAATAAAAAAATAAAAATCTTCGAATTCCAGTTGGAAAACATTCCAATTGGAATTTTTTCATGGTTTTTATCATTTTATTTAACCTGTATTGAAACGAATGAATTTTTCGTAATCGATATGAATTACTGAAATGATAGTCTAAAGTTTTACAAAAAAGAAGTCAGAAATATTGAAAAAAAAATGCAAACTTTGATGTCGCATATCTTCTTAAATATTGATATTAGGTCATAATAGCTTGAACATTTTCGACTCATAATCAAGGCAGGAATATAGTCCTGCGAGGTTATTAATGTTTTCCAAATAACCCTGTATAAATAGTGAAAGAATATAAAGTTACAATTTTTTAATATACTTTTTAAAATTGCCTTTCACAAATTTACACAAGAGAATTTCGATAAATTACAATACAGAATGTAGAATTAAATCAGTTTATTACATACACATCTATCTATCTCTTCAGCCGGAGTTTAAATATTAATTTTAAGCCAATATTCCGTTTGGCCAAGTATGTATGTACACCCGTCCTATGCTGTATATGCTGTCAATATCTCGTTATTCTAAGAATATAATGTTATTTATTTTAATACAGTCAACAGCTGATTACGTCGCAGAGTGCACCACTGTCTGGGCGACATCTCGTCCTCGTTTATTTGAATTTTATTATAAGTTAATTTAAAAAATAGAGTGGAAAGTAATTTTAGCATTATATTAAATGTAAACATCGCGCGTGTATGTGTATCGTGTGCCCAGTTCACCGGCAACGAAGGAAATAATAAAATTTCATAACAAATATTTTTGATATTTCAAAATTTTATTTGTTTGAAAAAACCTTGCGTTGTAATTTTTGTAGGTTGGTACTTATTATGATTTATTTATTTTTTATAATCAAATTTTATAGACGTTCCGTTAGTTTACATGATTAAATTACTTAGAGGAATTAATCGCTTAAGAATAAATTTGTGGGCTCTCTTCTCTCAGATATGTCCAGCATCTCTCGCTGTCATTGTCACAACTATTCTCATGATAGTTTTGTAGAGGGTGATCTTTATTTTCCTGTGGACATTTCTTGGAGAAGAGAGAAGAATGCCTTGTTTCCTGATGTGGTCCTCCGTTTGATCTCTATGTGATCCTCATTTTCTTTGGATATGGTGGAGCCGAGATATGTAAAGTCGTCGACTACCTCAAAGCATTATTGGTCCCTAAACTGAATATGTTCTACGTTATCAAGTATAAAATAATGCAGAAATATTTTAAATGCGGAGTATTATTCATTTATGAATTATTATGCCACATTTTTTCTTCATCTAATTACTCCGCTTCTATCTATTTCCAATTAACCAGGGGCTGACAGTCAGAACATTGATGCACGAGTTTTAGATGGACACATATTTTTGCAAAAAATGAAATAACATCGTTTCGTGAAATAATTTTTTTTTTGTTTATTTATTTATCTTCATCTTGATACATGCTGGTAGGTGTAGGAAACTCTTTTTACTAGGAAGAGCCTGTGCCGAGATAAGAAGCTTATAACAGAGTGAGAACAAATCTCTCCAATACCGCGATTCATTAGAATGTACAATATTCATCATTCAAATATCATTTTAATGCAAATAAAAATATTACAATATGCAACAGTCAAAACAACATTATTTCGTTAATATTCATTTGTATATTCTAGTCTTATTTTTACAATTTGTATAATATGAGCCGCTCCACTGAGCCCTTTTTATTTAGTTTTAAAATTTACGCTCTTTATGTACGTTTTATCTGGTCCTGACTGGAGTCTGGTATGGGTGTCTGTAATCTCATTTCAAGTGAACCGCAACTGTCCTTCATCCGCGAGATAAATGTTATCACAACCGCCAGATTTATTTCATTTCGCATTACAAATTATTTGAAACATTCCAGGACAAATAATCGAAGGAAACTTCTAGATTCCTGGACAAATAATCGAAGGAAACTTCTAGATTCCTGGACAAATAATCGAAGGAAACTTCTAGATTCCAGGACAAATAATCGAAGGAAACTTCTAGATTCCAGGACAAATAATCGAAGGAAACTTCTAGATTCCAGGACAAATAATCGAAGGGTGAAATGAAGTTGCAGCAGTTGAGATGGTGCTGCTGCGGCTGTTCTCTGAAAACTGGATGTAAAATCATCGCCTGGATACAAATAGTAACTTTTTTGAATAATAATATTTCTTCTTTTAGAGATAGGGGAAAGTGTTGGCACAGGTAGATTTTTTACTCACGGCCCTGTGTCATCTAGTACTTCTGCTTCATCAGCGACGTGCGAGTAAACTAATTTAGCATTAAAACAATGCCAATCTGGATGGCGAAAGTGTAGGGCCGATACGGGAGCTTTTGCTCGTATCGTAAATCGTATTCAATTCATGGCCGTGAATCATCATTTTTATTTAATATTTATTTTTGTTGTACTGAGTTTTTTTCTCTTTTATATACATATATATGTATTCGTTGAATAAATGTTATTTCGGTCCTATTGTAACCTGAGACAGTTATATGGTTTATGCGGACTCTGCGCTTTACCTTAAAAACAATACCAACCTCGATGGCGACGGAATAGGGCCGATATGGGAGCCTTTTCTCACAGCCCTGGGTGGTTGGTCCCACTTCATGACCAAGTACAGTAAGTAGATTACTGACAACTCAGAACATAGTACTGGATTTTGGATATTTAGATTCCAGAGACATCATTAATCAAGATGTATTATAGATGTTTTTAAAACAAAAATATATAAATTCCAATAAAATAATAGATATATCATTAGTGACATCAGTGGTTAATGAAGGGAAATGAAATAATTATAATTACATACATATGAAACGGGTTGTAAAGCTTAAATATATACCTACAACTTCCGAAAAAGAACTGATAGATGTGGTATTCTATCATGGATGGAAATGGTGAACGTTACATTGTGTAAAGTGATCACTTAAGTCAGCCGTACAATAGGTCATAAGTCCTTATGTAATAAATAACACGGACGTTTAATTCATACACGTAATTTACACTTTAATCAATAAAAATGAATGAGAATTCATATCAAAGATTTGTGAACTGTTATTTTCAGATTGGAGCTTGCATCTTTACAATTCTCGCTGTACTGGGAATGGTCTCAGGCGGTTTCTTATTGTACTTGACTCCATTTCTATTCATGGAGCTTACTTTAGGATACGTGTCCAACGGACTCTATCTGGTGGGTTTTGGAATCGTGCTCTTGATCGGTGTAGAAAAGGTACGGATAAACTAAGATCGACAACCTAATTTTTAAAACTCTTAGAATTTACAAATGTAGCCGGAGAGTATACATGGGGTCCCTTATCTCGACGTCAAGCCGAAATCTTTATCGATAATAGTTATCAGAAAAATATTTTTAAAACCAGTTAAAACTGGACAAAGTATTGATTTTGAATACTTGGTTTGGTCCAAAAGTGACATTTTCTTCCAAGCTGGAGCAGTTGGCTTTGAATTTCGGACAAAAGTTTACAGAAGCATTATTCAGGATTATATAATAATAAAAAAAAATGAAGTAAAATAAAGATTTGTAGCAACATGAGTGAAAAGACCGTCACTGGGTGTAGATTTTTTTTTGATTTTTTTTAAATATATACTTATAATTTTTAAAACACATGACTTGGATTTTTTTAAATATTTTTCTGATAACTATTACGACTCAATTTATCATCCAATTTCAAAAAATTTGAATTATCTCGCTTATCTTCTCATGATATTTATAACAAAGTGTAAGAATATTTTCGACTCATTATAAAGGCAGCAATCTAACTAGCAATTAAAAATTATGAACTTGCTTTGTTATAATAGTATTTGAGTGTACCTACACCCATTTTTTTTTTTACATGGTAGATGAACGAAAGAAGATCAAACGAAAGCCATATTAAAAAAATATACTATACATACAAACGGTGAAGACGTGTTTTCCAACTATAAAAACAGTTTAAGTTGAAAAAATAAATGTATTATGTTGTCCAACAAAATAGTGCAAAAATAAAAATGAAAACCCATATAATAAAATCTACAAAATGTATTCACACATACATACTTTAATAAAATAGAAACAATTGATGGGTAACACAAAAAAAAATCAGTTTATAACAATGAAAAATCAAAATTCAAATAAAAAATTGAAATTATAGCATAGTTCGTTCAAATATATTAAAGAAACTGATTTAGAACATATATTGGATAATGTTCGGAAGTCGTTACGGTGGAATTGGTAAACGTTTAATTTCTCTTAAGCCAGCCCATAAAACCTACCCTATAAAGACTTCCATACATGTTTCCCATATGAATTGAGTCATCGCTGTGAGACGTCCATTATTTATTTAACACAATACTGGATTTTATCCCAGGGGAATAACATAAATCATTTTATGTAGATATCTAATAGAGACGGCACTATTTTTTATACTAGTTGTAACTCATCGCCGGCAGTTAATGGTACTATTTTAAACCCTATCGAATGTCCTTGGTGGAATATGACATGGTTCGCGTCTTTGCTAATTTCTATATGTACTGTATTTTTGACTGGTCACGCAGGCTCGGCTGTAGCCACATGCGTCCAGCGGCCGGTTTGGGTTTGCTGGCCCGGGTTTCAAGCCCCATCTTCAGCCGTTTAATTTAATTATTTTATTTAGATGGAAAAGTAGGTATGAAAGTATTTTTGGGTGTTACATTGTGTAAAGTGATCACTTAAATCAGCAGTAGGTCGTAAGCCCTATAAATACCCAAAAGTCTTTCGTACCTACATCAGTAATCACTTTTTTTAATCACTTATCATATCATGTCATAGCCGCCTACAAGAAAGCTCTTCTGGACGAATTTGGTCGTTTATAATTAGTTATTGATGTCATGTCTATCTCTTGTTTTTAGATTTTTGAATTTTACATTTCATTTTATTTTATTGTCATTTTTATTGCTTCTTGAGTTTCAGATTTGATTTGTTTACAATTATTTCATTTTGTTGTAATTTTGTTGCTTCTTGAATTTCAGACACAATTATTTTAATTTGTTGTTGTTTTATTGATTGTTGACTTTCATATTTGATTTGATAACTATTATTTTATTTGATGTAATTTTGTTATACATTATGTTATTCACTTAATGTTTAATTTTTCTTTATATATCACTTTATTTATTGTTTTTGATAGAATTATACCTTATCTCCGTTTTTTATTATTACCTATCAATCTATACATCTTTATATACATTGTTTTTTAATGGTACGTTGTACCGTGTATTAAATAAATAAATATCATATTATATTGAAAATATTTCAGTTTCTTTTTCAATCATAAATTAATTTTGGAAATCGTGTTAGGTTAGGTTAGTGCAAATACAATTAATTCGTGCAAAAATATAGTATTCGTCTTAATTTTGTGGACTATTATTTCAAAATAATGTAAAACAAGAACTGGGTATATCTTATTTTCACATTAAAAAAAAGTAACCCATAAAAACAAGTTTTTATTATACTCTTTGTAATTATTATATTCTTATTATATTCTTTGTAAAATATAACAACAATTAAAGACGAATTAAAACACATAACATAACACTAAACTTACAGTAATTTAATATATTTATAAAATGTCAGATTTTTTGAGCTTTGATAAGACACTTCGTGCTTTGAAGATTATATTCTAAAAACATTTGTCATCATCAGTCAATTTAGATTTTCGGCATTCGTAGTGAAGTACCTATTATGCATACCGACGGAGTAATTCAAATTTAGAAAATATTCCGCGACGTCATCGGGCCGCCGCGCCGTAATCAAACTTTTCTAATGATTCCAAATTGAAAAAACCAATCAAATTTCTAAAAATCCGAAATTATACTACAATTATTAATTTTTTTAACGAAAATTAGACAGATCTTTTTGATCGTCGCCACGAGTCTACTTGCCATTTTCAGCTCGGTTAGATCACGGGAAAAGGGTCAAAAATCGATCCAAAGTTATTGTTGACGGCAAGCCGGCAAGCAAGCAGACGCCACGAGTTAATATAAAGGGAGTAACAAGTTGCAAATTAGTGGAATGTAACGATTTATATTAAAAATATTATTTTTCAGACGCGTGCCGACTACCTTAACTCTTGGGTGATTGCTTCATTCTTCGGGATCGTCATTTATATAATAACTACTCTCATCAACGTCATTACGATATTGGCCACCATAAGTCCGCACAGCTCAATACGATGGTACCTACTTGCAATTACAGTAATGTCTGCAGTCATATTAGGTAAATAATTTTACTTAACCCTTCCATATATACAGGGTTATTTGTAAAACATTAATAACCTCACAGGACTATATTCCTGCCTTGATTATAAATCGAAAATGTTCAAGCTATCATGGCCTAATATCAATAGTTAAGGAGATATGCGACATCAAAGTTTGCATTTTTTCCAATATTTCTGACTTATTTTTTGTAAAACGTTGGACTATCATTACAGTAACTCATATCGATAACGAAAAATTCATTCTTTTCAATACAAGCTAAATAAAATGGTAAAAACCCTGAAAAAATTCCAATTTGAATGTTTTCCAACTGGAATTCGAAGGTTTTTATTTTTTATTTGACTTGTGTTAAAGGAAATGAATTTTTCATGTTCGATATAAGTTACTGTAATGATAGTCCAACGTTTTACAAAAAATAAGTCAGAAATATTGGAAAAAATTGCAAATTTTGATGTCGCATATCTCATTAACTATTGATATTAAGTCATAATAGCTTGAATATTTTCGACTCATAATCAAGGCAGGAATATAGTCCTGCGAGGTTATTAATGTTTTCCAAATAACCCTGTATATATATATATTTGACCGACTTGTTGAAACCAACATGTCGGTCATATTTTCATTAGTTAAGCTTAGTTTGAAAATTGTAATTTAAAACGATCTCATAATATATATGAGGTCTCGTTTTCAGCTTGTTGACAATTTGGTAACGATAGATTAACTGAAAAATTAAACTCACTGAAACTCGTCAAGATTTTCATGCCACTCCAACACTGTGTTGTATCAAAATAATTTTAGGTTTAACTAAAGTAACAGTAGTAAATATCCATTCTGAAGTTACCTACACTTGAATAATTTTTAAACTTTTTTTAATTCACAACAATGAATATTATTTAACACAATAACAACCAGCTATTGTTTCGTTGCAATTTTAAATAAAGTAATTAGTTCTCAAGTGTTCATGATTTATTTAATTTTATTATAGTACCTACCAGAAATTAGGTAGGTACTTGCCCGAACATCTGATATAAATTTGCATTTTTTGTGTGTGTGTTGTATATGTGTGATCCCAAATGAAATAATGCATTGATGCCTTTGAACTTAATTTAAAGGATTTAAAAATACTAATGTAACGCGCATTTCGTGAAATCATTTGTGTTTCTTTTTTTCAGCTGTCGAGTATTACTGCCTCATTATCGTCTACAGCTTCCGAAAACAAATCTTATCCGGGACCATACCAGTGCGGTTACAAGATGTTCGATCTTCAGAGCAGGTTTAAACCCTCGATAAAATCTTTGGTGACCGACACAATCCAGTCAACATTTTGGTTAAAAAAAATTTTTTTCAACTGGTTTAAGTTTCGTTATATTAAAATGTAAGCGTAGGATAAAGGAATAATATGTATTGTATAAAAGCAAGGGCAGCAACATTCAAAAAATAAAAAATATATTTTAAACACAGCTATCGAGGATCGCTAATTTAAAATGCACTGAATTATACATTTGTCGTACATTTATCCCTTCCAAATTCATGTTTCCTTCAAATTTACAGGCAAATTTCCTTTAAAGTCTCGAACTTGTGCATTATAAATTTAAATCCTCCATAACTGTATTAATTTTTTTTTTGATATTGCTGCCTTTGATTTTATACCCTGCATATATTCATAAATATTATGATCCTATTATTGATGAAACTAAAATTATTTTGAATATTTCATGTATTACTTTAGTTATTCACCATTTAGCCATTTAAATGTATTTTAATTAATAATACAAAACAAATTTAAATATGAGTTTTTTTTTTATTTGGCACATCTTTCCGGCAATCGTATGCACGATAACCAATTACCTGACAGCTCAACTTCCCGAAAAAAAAAATTTTGGAGCAAGAATTCAAATGGTTGTGAATGATTGTGAATTTTTTATTTATTTATTTCTATTTAATTTTATGTATAAAATTTTGTTTGGACTGTGCCTGTCTCACTAGAAATATCTGTGTTGAGACAGGCATAGTTTACAATATTGTCTAGGTTCAAAACACAGTAAATAGATAATAAAATGTTTAAAGTAACATAATAGAAAATATATCTAAGGTTATATTGTGTTAGTGTGTTTGTGTAAGTGTGCCTATTTTAGCTCTCCCCTTGTTTCGGATCCACTGTTTTATTTTGTATTTTATGTTAGGGTTATAAATTGTGGTTAGCCCGGATTGTTTTAATTCATCAAGCATGCAATTAAGTAATTTGGGTCCAAAATAGTTATAGCTTCTTTGTCCATACGTGGTATCTAACCTTGGGATTTGTAGATTGAGTATGTTTGACCGTGTGGTAATTATTGTTTGAGTTGGTTTAAACTGTGTATTTTTGTGTTTGTATGTGTATTTAAGAGTAGAATTCGCATAAATTTGTTTTATATCGAATACGTCGAATTTGTTGAATATTTCATCTGTCCTCGTTAAAATTGAGGTTTTGAGGATTACTTTTATAGCAATTTTTTGAGTTGCAATAATTGGATTGAGTGCACTCATAGTTGCTCCTCCCCACGCAATTATGCCGTGTTCTATAATTGATTCGCAGATTGCGAAGTATATCATTTTTAGGAGTTTAATGTTCAGAAAGTTTCTAATATTGCGCAGAAATAAAATTGCTTTTTTTATTTTGTTTGAGATGTGTTGTGTGTAGAGATTCCATTTGAGATGAGCATCGATTATAGTACCTAAATATTTAATTTGGTCAGTATGTTCAATGTAGGGATATATACAATTTTCAGTGTT